>KN893868.1:15545-27816 GCA_000934455.1 Apostichopus parvimensis | reverse complement strand
TGTGGTTTTTAGACACTTTTGGTAGTTCACGTTATATTTTAGCTAGTTTTGATCAAATCTATGATATTGTCTAATCAATTTATTAATGGTCATGTTTGTGAAAATTAATCTCCGAGCGTCTTATCAGTGATGAATTATTAACTGCACTATTTCTTTCACAAAGCATTATTCTTTTATCAACAGCTATTTACTTACAAGGAGGGTTTTACTAATGCATTCAGACTAGGGCTTTATAAATTTATTTTGACATTGGAAAAACGTTGGTAAAACATTATAAGCAAGACACATATTTATGCCCAGCTGCACCAGGCAGGGTACAATCGAAATGCTATTATAGCTAAATAAAAGTGTTCTTATATAGCCAAAAAAAGTGCTATTGTAGCCAATATCGTTACATCTACATTACTAGGAAATGGCAATTGAGAATTCAACAGTGTTAACATAATAATGTTTAGTATCAAACTATATCATGTTATTAACTAGGTATCAGTAATCCTCTTTGATATTTCAAGCATTAATATTTCGATGACACTTTTCCAGTAATGAAACAAATCAGAAACTTTCAACGAGATAGATCAACAGTTTCTTCATTACTTGAAATAGAATGTGACTATTATGTCAACAAAACACATTGCTACAAGATTTTAAAATCTCTCAGTATTGAAATTTTTGCTTTTCTTTGATCAAAATCAAATAGCTGCTTTGAAGACAAAAGATTTAACTTTTTACCAGATAGGGAGGCAGCATATCCCACAAATTAAAAGAAGGGCTCCAAGCAGGATGAACGCACCAAGAAGGAGAAATAAGAGGCCAAGGAAGCCAAGTCGACTGGCAGCTGTTCCTGTGCCGGTTGGCTGCATAAAGAAAGAAATTATTTACGTTTTAGATTCCAAGCAAAATTTACATACATTCCAAGTGATATTTGGCAACGACGAAATTGCCTTCCAGGTGTGCTAGCACATAGGTATTTTAAACAAATGCAACATAGGCCAATCTATCTAGGTGAGCTAATAGTTAGAAATGATATCACACTTGATCCGCCGACCTTAATAGTATGTTTTCAAAATCACAAATGTTTCGCTCTGCTATTTCATTTACGTTCAGAGTTTGATCTCCTCCGCGGATGACCAAGCAGCAACCAGGTGATCAATGAAAAGAAAGTTATGAAGGACACAGCAAGCTACGGCGCTTTTACTACATGTAATATTTGCATGCACCCTTTTGTCAGATACACGCAGTGTGGGGCCAGAAATAGGACATGACGTTATATGTCACGGTGATCTTGGGATACCAAGTTCCAGGGAACTATAAGATTTGTTATTTTGATCTCGAGCTCTGTATTTGTTCTCCCCCAAAAACAAGGATTAAGATCTTAATGTCAGATCCTGTGTGCAAGAGCTTTCACACTAGGAACTTGATCTCCACAGGAAGATCTGTTCCGGATCAGATGCCCTGCTCAAGATCAAGTGTGACAGCACTCTGGCCAGGTCTATATTATATGCCATATGTAATATTTTGCCGATTGCTATATGGGCCTTTACACAGTAAACTAACATGAAAATCAACACATGGAGTTTTCAGTATTGAAATTGGTATTTTCTTTGTTCTATTAGGATGAGTGTTAGTTATTTGAAGCAGAGAGATAGCATAGAAAGTTTCAACATCCTACTTGAATTTTGAAATTTGTGTCCATTGGAATCCTTTGGGAAAAATAACGGCGAACATTGACATACACCAGAAATATAAAACGGTTGTAACACATTGACATACATCACATGGCAGGCAATTTTTCATAAAGTTTAAAACATATATAGTCTTGGACATTTTCCTATGATGGCATATAGTCATACCTTCCACACAACCAAACGAGAGCAATAGGTGATGCATATCAGGCTTAGTAGCGCATGAAATAGGTAACGGTTGAACAGTATGTCAAAAATGTTCGACCGTTATAAATGTACCACAAAAAATTACATTCAAAGGACCAGTTCTTGCCGATCTATGAAGGAACACGAAAAAACAACAAGCAAACAAGAGTGATTTCCGATGAAATGCTCTGAATAAATCTCAGAGATATACTTACAACAGCAACCACTCCACCACTGAGTATCGGCAGATCAACACTATTGACATTGTTCTCTTCAAGTTTACTGCAGAGTTTAAAGAATAGAATGAAATGCACTTTAATAGGGCATAAAAAACATACAGATATAGCACTAAAGATGTGCGCAGAAATCTTATGAGAATTACAACGTCATTTTCTGTCGATGGCTCCATCAGTCTTTCAATGCATTTTCTCCATTGTCAATTCTAGTCTAATTTACCAGTATTGTGTCCAATTTTACCATCCTTTTCATTGATCAAAGTTTTGAAGGGTATTTTTGTTGCTGGAGCCTCCTGGAGGTTCTACCCTCTTAACTTATTCCCAGTTATTGAGGTGTGTACCAGTATTTAGCTTCAACTCCACGCCTATGTTGATAAGTAAAAATTCTCTTCAAGGGTGATAGTGAAATGATCTTTGATTGAAATTTGAGAGTGTGTGATGCATGGTTTGGCTTTCTAAAATATTACAAGTACCAATGCTCTCCAAGCACACCTGCTCCAACAATTACTTCTCGGTATCTAACAACTTTCTTAAATACTGAGGGAGGGGGGAAGGTACCCCATTCATAATCACTTCAGTGCAGCTATGGAGCACGAAGTTGCTTCCAAACCATTGAAAGAAAAACATAATCAAAGCCCACTTCCCAATTCTCAAATGAGAAATACTGTACCACATCCGTGGAAGAGACTCCGCTTACACAATACTGCAAAGCAGCAACTATTTTCAACCGGTACAGAGGATCTTGTTCTTGGTGAGAATTTGAACTGCAAACCTTATTATTGTGGGGCAGATACTGTACTCCATGTTAGTTCCTTGTGGCATAAAATTTGTACACTTAAATCACCCAATATGTTGGCATTTATCAGTTAGATCTATGATTCGTAGTTGCTGTAGTAAAACCTATGGAGTCAATGTACACACACTTGCATTGTCATAATGTTATAAATCTGCTCCACTGACATGATTTGGAGGGACTTGCTTCAAGCAAATTTAAAAGAAACTGTTTTGCCAACATCTTGTCCAGGTGGCAAACCTCAACCAATCAGAATCATTGTAACATTTCCTGAAAGATAACTTCTCTATCTATCCAAATCCTTTTCAAGGAAATTGATAATCACTATCAAACGAAAGGATAAAATGTGTGACCCAGAGACTAAGTGTCTCACGCTTTACCTACTGAGTTAGCCGGGCAGATGCATTGGGTTACTTAAGTTATGAAGTATAATAACAGAACTTTCTTCACATTGGATGACAATGATATAAATAAATTATTTAATAATGCTTTTCTTTGGGTATATATTACCTGATGACAGTTTCAGATGTGAATATCTCCCCGCTTTCGGAATCTCTGACATGGAATAGAATCATCGTTCTTGTCCCATCTGGCTGTCCGTTGTCAAGAAAAACACTTATTTCGTCGATAAACACTGTACCGCAGCTAATTCTCATCAACATCCTACATGGAGAAAGAAAGATCTTTGTTATTACATAAATCATGAAAATTATGAAAAATTATTACTAATTCAGAAAAAAAAAAAAAAAAGCCTGCTAATTTTGTGTTACAAATTGAAACAAGTTTGTGGTAGAGTCTAGTCATTTCTTCTTATTTTTTTCTATTTTTTATCAGAACCATGAAATGAGGAAAACTGTGTTGAAGTTGCAAGAGTGAATAAATTACTGAGAAAGCAGCTGTGTACTAGGTGAACGGATACGATTTAGAAGATTCAAACTTTCCACCCAGCGACCAAGGATATACTCTTCAAGATTGAGACAAACAGGCAAATTCACAAATCAGGGATGAGCCTGGCGTAAAAAAAAAAATCACGGAACTTTGCAAAGAGTGCGGTATAGGTTCCAGTTTGCGTATGCTACAGTGTGTTAGGATAATAGTTTTTGTCCCCGAGGTAGAAAAGAAATCACGGATATTCCGCGAATTCGTGGAAAAAGCTCATGCCTGACATGTGTAGAATGGCAGATTGGTTTATATTTTAAATGCTAAAAAAGGAACCTTATGAGTAAAATGGAGGATGATAAATGTAAAGTTCCAATGACAGTAAGGAGCATGCAAGCAATACTGTAAATCAGCAACAAGGAATCTTTAAACCAAAAGAAGAAGATATCTATGAGGGCTTTGAACTCAACTGTAGAGATCAAGAAATTAATAAATAACCAGCCCAGGTAATATTCAAAACACAGGTTGGACAACTTCAAATGTTTCAACAATATAACATTTTTATCAGATGAAATGACAACTGACATGTCAAGCTGCTGACTAACTTACCAAAAGTAACTCAAAAAGCTGCTTAACACTAAAGGTTTTCTGTGTTTTATCGACGACAAAGTTTGACAACAAGGATTGCTAGCAGTAAAAGTGTCCAACTTGGAAATTTGAAACTGTCATAATCATATTTTCTACAGAGTATAAACATGATTTCATCTTCCTTGGCAACCTATTCCTGGCATCACTGACGATCCTATGATACATTACTTGCCTCTCATTCTTTAAGAGCAGCACCTCTACCATCTGCTTCACCCTATCCCTATGTGCCTATGGAATGTTTTATTACCCAATCCATTCTGTGATACTATTTTGTGAACATATTTCATTATAATGCATGTTTACAGGCTAGCAAATCTATCACGGTTATGAATGAACCATTTAGTTGTTAACTTGCAAAATACCCAATTTTCTATCACATCACACAACACATTTTGAAACAAACAAGGCTATATTGTTTGTAAAAACCGTGTTTTCCAGGATTTACGTAAGTTTATATCAGTTTAACAGATTTAAGGGTTGGTGGAATGCAATAATGATTGAATCCTACGGTAATAACCAAACTGAGAGTGACAAGGATCATTACCGTATGTACTCTTCACGATCTCTTCTCACATTGCCGACAGTGTCAAGAACTTCCAGTATCACTTGTTGACTGCTATCAAAAACATGAACCTGAAAAAGGACAATTATTAGAGACATTCTCTCAGTATGTACATCAGTTTACAGCTATTTTTTTCAAGGAAAATACTAGCATGTAAATAAAAATAATAATAAATTAAAAAACAAATCTGTAATTTAGTAACCACATCATTATATCTATACATAGAATAGTGCTGCAAGTGTTCTCTTTCTCCGTAGAAAAAAGGATGATATCTCTACCAATTTGAAAGAAGTTGCATTGGCTCCCTGTCAAAGGTGGTATTATTAAACTTTAAAATCCTGTTGTTTGTCTAAGAATGTGTTCAGAATGTGTAAGATGTGCTGATATTCATTCCAGAATTTAAGCAAGATTTTCCATTCCAAACAAGCAAAGTCATTTTTCTCCTACGGATAATATATTATCTTCTTGGCGAATGCTTGCTGATTTGATGGAAAATGTCAAATATTTGAAACTTGCATACCTCTGATTGGCAACTAATACAGCACAAAGTCAAACAACTTGAATCAATCAAAGTCTGTCAAACTTAAAATTAAGGCCTTATATGTTATCTGATTACTGAGACACAAAAATCCCCAAATTCATTTTTTTTATTTTTTATAAAGACAAGCCTATGATATTCTGTCACACCTTAACTTTTATAATTACATATCCTAATGGTTCAACCAAAGATCCTTTATTTGAATGCAGATATGATTTTTCATTCTGTTACATCTCTCTGCAGATTGTCTGCATACATTACTGTATATCATGTTCAACTTGTTCATGATGTGATCTGGAAGTCTGTATGGCAAATTTAAAGCACTGCCACTGATCACAATTTCCACTTAGGTTCAAATATTAATCTGCAATCTAATTAAATGACAAAAGTTAATGATGTATAAATATATACAAAGTTAACATCACATGTTAATGCAGAGTCTGATAGCTACAAAGAGTAGATTATTTTGGTGTAAAGTGTTTTATTCATATATATCAAGCATTACATAACTTCTACACCATACAGGAGTTCAAGAACTGTTAAATAACCCAAAGTGCCATCCAACCCTTCCCATGCAGTCCCATAGATAGGATTATGGTTTAGGCATGTCAGGAGATATATTGCCCCACACAAACGAGGATGGGAACATCACTGCGTAGTACACATCCAATCTGTACCATAAAGTGAGGAGGGCCAAAAACCCTTTCTCACTTATGTTAATCAATTTAAATATGTCAATAATTAATTACCACTAATGCTGTGAGGGAGTAATTAAATATATTGAAAGGCCGAGATCCAATACTCACCTCTACTGTCGTGGCAGTATTGACCGTTGCAGACATTGCAAGGACCTGCAGTTGGAAAACTCCCCTCTGGTCGTCCCGAATAAATTCTCTGTTTGTGAAGATGCGACCTGTATCAGGGTCGATGGCAAACCTACCATCGTGAAAAAGAACACGAGACAAACGGTAGTCATTAATGAACACATTAATGAACTAACATCATGTGTCATAAGCCACGGAGGATTACACTGAAAAATGACTCAAATGTGATATAAAGAAAGGATGCAATGGATTTGGTTCTGAATCCCGTCCGATACTGGGTTTGTCAGACTCACCGGAAAAATCTAGACCAACCTCTTCCAATATACAGTAGGGGTCTGGGTGTTTTCCTCTGGAAAATTGTTAATGTGAAATGGTGAATTCTGAAGTATTTCTAGGCTAAAAATAAGGTCTACCAGCAAAGTTGTGCTTGGGGGGGGGAGGGGATATCTCTTCATTTTTTTTTGGGGGGGGGGGGGGGGGGGGGGTTGTACACACCCACACTCCCTGGATTGTGGCTGGACCATCAAACTCTCCTAAAATTCAGTCCAATCAGCCAAAAATATGGAGAATATTAATAATGCTGGATAAATAACATGCAGAAAATGTACTTAGATTATAACAACATGACTTAAAGGAGAGATGTTGAAGATGGAGTAATTCTGCAGTTGACATTTGTTGTTTTACAAGAATGAAGAAAACTTTCTTATTATCGATCCTTTCAACATGAAATGAAGGTTATTATAAACTATAGAAGGAATTCAGCTGCATGATGCATCTAAATTCATTCTAAGTTGGCAATATGATCAATAGGCTATAAACCAATTGTTTGAGAAATTAAGCTCAATTCTGCTACCATCAAATTAGCAACTTAAAAGAGTAGTCCAGGTCAAAATTTCTTTTTGATATGTAACAGAGGAACATAATCTAAGCATTCTAGTGAAATTTGCATTCTATTCCTATGTACCGTTTTTGAAATATTGACAGTTGAAGTTATCCAATATTCTACCAAAAGTGAACTTGAAGCAAACAGGTGTGATGTCATAGTTTGCACACGGACAAATAATGTTTTGTTTTTCAGTCTATT
Organism: Apostichopus parvimensis; assembly: GCA_000934455.1. Taxonomy (NCBI): domain Eukaryota; kingdom Metazoa; phylum Echinodermata; class Holothuroidea; order Aspidochirotida; family Stichopodidae; genus Apostichopus; species Apostichopus parvimensis. The sequence goes on along the minus strand of KN893868.1, from coordinate 20,384 downwards.
GATTTGACCTTGGATTGGATAGGGTTACTAGTTTGTCTAAAGGGGATGTGAAGTTTATAAAATACCAATACCTACATGGTACATTCATATTTTGGATGCATCCAGTTGTGGAGTATAAAATTAGACGTCAATTTCAAAGGAAAACAAAACGTTACTTTTCATTGTGCAACAATGATGTCAAACCTGTTTGCTCCAAGTTCACTTTTGGTACCAAAGGTGGCAACTTCAACTGTCAATATCTCAAAAACGGTACATAGGAATTGAATGCAAATTTCAATTCAATGCTTAGATTATGTTCCTTTTTAACATATCAAAGAGAAATTTTGACCTGGATTATTCTTTTAAAGCAACCACCTTAACAACAGACAGTTGTGACTAGTCTGTTGTTGTAATGATAGCCACAGCTGACACCTTGGTGTACTGTATCTCAAGAAAACTTACAGAGTTTTGTGACAAAAAATAGCATATTCATACTGATTATGGTTAGGTGAATAGATGTTGGAAAGGAGACACAGATAATGGACAAAACCAAAGGAATTAGGCAATAGAAACTTTGCATTGAAGGATTACTCAGGACAACTTACACCCCGTTCACAGTTTCTGGACCTTCTCCAAGAAATAAAGTTTTTTCAATTGAGTAGACAACATCACCAGGTAGCCCTGTATCAGGATCAATAGTTTGGACAATTATAACTGTACTGCCTACAGTGGCGTCCAGAGAAACACCTGAAAGGAAACAAACACAAACATAACACAGTTTTTACAACATTATGTATTAAGTAATTTATCCCTTATTTCCATAGTTGTGGCAGTTTTGCTTTATAACATTTCGTAATCTGATACTGTCATTGGGTATGAATATGTCGTTATAATATGCTAAACTATTTCAACAATTTATCAAGGATTGTGCGATTTCATTCGCAATGTCTGCTACAGTGGCAGTTTTGCTCACATTCTCCTGTTTCATTACAATCGTTGTGAATCAAGCTATTACCAACACGTGACACCATCTCAACTGCCAAGATTGCCAACTTACCAAACTGTATAACTGTACAATATATTAAGGATTAAGACAGGCTTTTGAATTTCATTTCCCGGCAATTTCCAATGCTGTGGTAGCTTGTTTACATTCAAAATATTTCATACCGTTATTGTGTTTGTCTATTTGATACTGCCATCATTGTGTGTACATGTTTATATTCCATGCTGCCAATGTGTGTGATTCTACTGTCTACCTTTAAACTGTCATTGTTGTATGAAAAACTATTGTCTTAAACATGACTTTGTCTTGTGTGATAATGTTATTCTTTTGTGTTTTTCCTATTGTATTATTTCATACTGTCATTCTTGTGTGTAGTACTATTGTCTTATACATTATGTTATTATCTTGTTTAATAAATTTATTCTTTTGTGTGTTTCCTATTGTATTATTTCATACTGTCGTTCTTGTGTGTAGTACTATTGTTTTATACATTACTTTGTCTTGTTTGATAATATTTTTGTTTTTTGTGTTTCCTATTGTATTATTTCATACTGTCATTCTTGTGGTTAGTACTATTGTCTGATACATTACTTTATTATCTTGTGTGATAATGTTATGCTTTTCTGTGTTTCCTATTGTACTATTTCAAATTATTGATGTGTTATTGTATTATTGGATACTGTCATTGTCGTCTGTAATCTATTGTCCTATTTGTACTGTCATAGTGCATGCGTCTATTGTCTGATTAATAGTACTGTCATTGTTTTCTAAGCAATGTTCCTGCACTAGTCTTGTATCATTAAAACTGTATTCTCGTGTAAGTTGGAACAGTGGCAGACCCCACCATCAGTCTGGGGGAACAGATTCAGTAGGTAGAATTTTCACATTCAGCACCTCAAATCTAAAGTTTAATTTGTTTCGTGGGGAGCTCCAAATCCCCTTGCATAGTAGACAACTTCAACAACCCTTGAGTAATCCTTCATTTGCCTCTGGCCCCTTCCATGTAGGTTCAGCCCTACCTAAATCAGTCATGGGATTTTAGAACTTGCCCCCCCCCACCTTTAAAATTCTGTGCACGCCACTGGGTCAGAATGTCACAAAATTACTGTGAAATACAAAATGTAGCTTTTAATTGTGGTATATATTTGCTGCCAATATTTCACCACCAGCTGTTGACCACTTCAGTTCCCTATGTGACATCAACATGTTGTTATACATGAAAACTAAAGATGTTAACTCTGCAGTCCTACCTGCCATTATAAATCGTTCCAGAAACCTTACTGGATTGTCATCAAGATTGTTCAACGATATCACCACCGTTTTAAGGGTTGCATCATTTTCCAGAGAGGTTGAAGCATTAAAGGTACAAGAGTCATTGCCAGTGGCTTTTACCACGATCCTGTGGGTAGTTTGATTCTCATAGTCCAACTCTCTCAGTGTAATAATATCTCCTGTTGCTCTGTCAATCATGAAAAACCCATCTTCATTTCCAGCTATAAGAAAGAAAAAATGCAAAGTGTGACTGCTGTGGTAAAGTATCACTTGATAGATACCATGTGAAAAGTAGGCAGCTGAGGGGAGCTGCGTCATCATGCAGCCAGGCTGCAGCATCCTGCAGCCAGGCTGTATAGGGTACATTAATCTGTTGTGCCTTGCAGTCAGCATCCTGCAGACAGGTTGTATAGGACATATTTATCTTTTGTGCCTTGCAGTCAGCATCCTGCAACCAGGCTGTATAGGACATATTAATCTTTTGTGCCTTGCAGTCAGCATCCTGCAACCAGGCTGTATAGGGCATACTAATCTTTTGTGCCTTGCAGTCAGCATCCTGCAACCAGGCTGTATAGGGCATACTAATCTTTTGTGCCTTGCAATCAGCATCCTGCAGCCAGGCTGCATAGGACATATTAATATTTGTGCCTTGCAGTCAGCATCCTGCAACCAGGCTGTATAGGACATATTCATCTTTTGCGCCTTGCAGTCAGCATCCTGCAGCCAGGCTGTATAGGACATATTAATCTTTTGTGCGGACAGGTGGAGACAATTGTTTTGATATTAATTCTCTCTAGCTGAGATTGATTTTGCAAGCTGCTGCAGCTTTTCTATTTGACACAGTGCTTTATTGAAGAAAGAAAAAACTGACTTAAACCACAAAAGCCACCATGTCCATTACATTTTTTCTCTATCAAATATAGTAAGTAAATCATTCAGTGTAGTGGCAAACGTTCTTCAACATATAATTTTAAGTCATGATAACCAAATATTTGGTGTGTTGAGGTTACCTTTCAAATGTCAATTTCTCTTAACCTGTAATTCATATGAGCTTTGACAAAGTGTCAGTTTACACTTTGGGGTTATTTTACCATAAATATGAGAAAGCTTTGAAGTAATATTCCTCTTTATAAAGTGCATAAATTGACCAAGGAATTTAAAACAACTTACAGACTATGCAGTAGAAGACTGTGGAGTTGACATCGGGATCGACAGCAGGAGTTATTGAACCGATCACAGAAAGTAACTCGATATTCTCATCTATCAAAATATTCTGGTCTGGCACCTTACCGTCCTGAACGGAAGAAACGTGTACAATGTGAAATAGAAAATCGAGAAATGCTACTCAAATATCATCGGATTTATGAGAAAGTAAAGGGAATATAATTATATTCTTGGGAAACAGTGGCAGTCCCAAGTAATAACTGCATCCCACAGAACAAGTATAAAACAGGTATTCTCATCAGGCAGTGTAGCAAACTGACCAAATTCAACACTTTAGAACATTATCTCACTATCTCTGCACTGACTGGGTATATGGACTAAGCTCAGGCTACACATTGCTCAACCTTTATTCTTTCTTTTTTTTAAATATAAAATACATTACTCAATCTAGTTTATATTGTGATATTTTTATTGTCTGAACCCTTTACCCCAACCAAAGCTTCTCTCTAGTCTGCATGCTAATATACAAAGCATTCTACCAAATATGTTCAGAAACAACAAATATTTCATTCTAATTGTTATAATACATCCATACAATGTAATAATATACCTATATTAATCTGTAAATGTAGTCTGCTTGTTAAGCCCTAGTAACAGATATTTGGTTTCCTTCCTGTCACACTGACGGATTATTATAATTATCATATTTACTTGTGTGATAAAACAATGGAATTGACGAACAAACGAAAGAACTGACCAATAAACAATGCATGACTAAATGAATGAATGAACAAATGAATGAACAAATAAATGAATAAAATGAATGAATGACTAAATGAATGACTAACTGATGAATGAATTACTAAATGAATTACTAAATGAATGAACAAATGAATGAACAAATGAATGAACAAATGAATGAATGAAAGACTACATGAATGACTAAATGAATGATTAAATGAATGAATGAACAAACCAATGAATGAAGACTAAATGAATGAATGACTAAATGAATGAATGAACAAACCAATGAATGAATGACTAAATGAATGAATGAATGCTAAATGAATGAATGAATGATGAATGACTAAATGAATGAATTAATGACTAAATTAATGACTAAATGAACAAACAAATGAATGAGAGAATGAATGAGTGAACGAATGCTACTACCAATACTGTTTATAGCAAATTTGATCCAATGTGAACCAAAAGTATACCAATGTTAAACAATTTTGGGATAAAATTACAAATGTTTCTCTAGATAGAAGCAGTCAAGTGGGCAGCTCTCAGGGATTCAAAATTTAATGCAAGTATTTACAGCTCAGTCAGAATAGTCAAAGACGCACAGCCCAATATAAACTACAATGTTAAAGCAGTAATTACATACACAATGGACTGGCAATATACATTATTGTTAA
>KN893868.1:3335-15487 GCA_000934455.1 Apostichopus parvimensis | reverse complement strand
CCAGGCTGCATAGGACATATTAATCTTTTGTGCCTTGCAGGTTTACACAATAGGCAACGCGGACATGTGGAGACAATCCCAATTGTTTTGATATTAATTCTCTCTAGCTGAGATGGATTTTGAATGCCGCTGCAGCTTTTCCATTTGACAGTGCTTTAATAAGTGAAAAAAAACTCATTTAAACCACAAAAGCGACCATGTCCCTTACATTCTTTCTCTATCAAATATAGTAAGTAAATCATTCAGTGTAGTGGCAAACATTCTTCAACATATCATTTTAAGCCATGATAACCAAATAATTGGTGTTTTGAGGTTACTTTCAAATGTCATTTTCTCTTAACCTGTAATTCATATGAGCTTTGACAAAGTGTCGTTTTTACATTTACCATAAATATGAGAAACCTTTGAAATAATATTCCTCTTTATAAAATGCATAAAGCGACCTTGGAATTTAGAAAAACTTACAGACTATGCAGTAGAAGACTGTGGAGTTGACATCGGGATCAACAGCAGGAGTGATTGAACCAATCACAGAACGTAACTCGATATTCTCATCTATCAAAATATTCTGGTCTGGCACCTTACCGTCCTGAACGGAAGAAACGTGTACAATGTGAAGTAGATAATCAAGAATTGCTACTCAGATATCATTGGAATTAGGAGAAAGTAAAAGGGTATGTAAATATACTCTTGGCAAACAGTGGCAGTCCCAAATAATAACTGCATCCCAGAACAAGTATAAAACAGGTATTCTCAGCAGGCAGTGTAGCAAACTGACCAAATTCAACACAAAAGAACATAATCTCACAATCTCTGCACTAACTGGGTATATGGACTAAGCTCAGGCTACACATTGCTCAACCTTTTTGTTTGCATTTTTAAATATAAAATCCATTGCTCAATCTAGTTTATATTGTGATATTTTTATTGTGTGAACCCTTTACTCCAACCAAAGCTTTTCTCTAGTCTACATGCTAATATACAAAGCATTCTACCAAATATGTTCAGAAACAACAAATATTTCATTCTAATTGTTATAATATATCCATACAATGTAATATTTTACCTATATTAAACTGTAAATGTAATCTGCTTGTTAAGCCCTAGTAACATATATTTGGTTTCCTTCCTGTCACCCTGATGGATTATTGTAATTATCATATTTACTTGTGTGATAAAATTAATGACTGAATGAATAAGTGAACAAATGCTACTACAAATACTGTTGAATATATATGAGCAGTTATATCATTAGACGCATGTGCTACATAGTAGACACGAACATTACAGTGATGTATTAAAGTAATAAATTACCCTTAAGTTTTGTTTTTAAGTTAATTGCAAATTTGATGCAATGTGAATCAATAGTATACCAATGATAACATTGTTTGGGATAAAACTCCAAATGTTTCTCTAGATAGAAGCAGCCAAGCGGGCAGCTCTCAGGGATTCAAAGTTTAATGTGAGTATTTCCCGCTCAGTAAGAATGAGTCAAAGACGCACAGCCCAATATAAATTACAGTGTTAAAGCAGTTATTACATACACAATGGACTGGCAATATACATTATTGTTAATAATTATGTTAACATTATTATAACCCTACCCCCACCCCTCCCAACCCCCCCCACACCAGTTCCTACTTATCTGCTCAGTAAGTAGGGCCTTCGTCACGACACCTCTTTCGAATCCCGTTAAGCCAAACCCCCCCCCCCTCCTCTTCCCAAATATGTGATAAAGCAGAGAACAGTGCTTCAACAAATTAGTCTTAATTTACCTGTAATGGGAAAGTTGGTTCACTATCATCTTTATCTGTTATCGCTATGGTGATCTGAAATGGAGTTGCTCCTCCTTCACTTCTAGCAATCACAAAGAACTAAAAGGAAAATTATCGAAACAAGATAACTTCAAGATACTTTTAATACCATCAAATTTCATCTTTCACTTTTCAACAATGCAATGTACAACAGACAAACATTACTTCTTTGGTGTTCAGTAGACTACATATTCAAAACTAGTGATACTTAAAAGAATGGTTCAGAGGTTTTTCATACTTATTACAAATAACCCCTCAAGAATGAAAGAAAACAAAACACTTATCCAAAGTTTATTCTCATAACAACTACAGGTTTGGAGAACACTTGCAATAACCTAAAATTGTATATGGAACAAGAATGGTTGATGTGGCATCAGGGATTCACTTTGCATCCATATGTTCAACATGGGTGGACCACATCACTGTACAGATGCCTGTAATATGTTGTTCTTTATTTTTCTGTTTATCTAGGATTAATAGGACAAGCCTCTGAACTATACATTTGGAGATACAAACACAATTACAGCACAAAGGTACCACTACCACAGTAAAGTACCAATACTCACAGACGATGTTCTGTACTCAGCATATACTACAGTTTGTTTATTTCAATGGGTTAAATCCAGTGGCGGAGCTAGGGTATTGGTCAGGGGGGCGAGAATGGTCTGTAGGGGCGCTTTCGACACTATCTAAGCGGATCGCCACCACAGGTTGGCACGGAGTGTACGGAAATTTTTGAGTAAAGATACTCCCTAGATTGCCGGAAATGACCCTTTCCGGGCCTTGCTCATTTGCAAATAAACGAAGAATAAATAGGTGTCATCGCCATTTTGTCAGACAATTACACCAACAAAATGTGACAAATGTCAATAGGTATTTGAGAGCGCAATAAAAAAGTCAATAATCGCGAATAAGTAGAAAGTGGTAAAAAGCTGAAAAGGGCGCCAGCAGTCCATTTGAGTCCGTCAGGGGGGGAGGGGGCATCCGCCCCCTCTGACTGTATGGACGCTCCGCCACTGGCTAAATCACATAAAATATCACTCACAGTGTACGATGATTCGGATTCTCTGTCGGCTGTGAAGTTGGAGTATAATTTACCCGTGGTGCTGTTCAAGGTGAACAGCTGTTGGGTGTTGCTGGTAGAGCCAAGCATCAGAAATTCATAGGTAATGTCATCAACAGAGGTATCAATATCCGGATACGTCGCATTCAAACACACAATCAGATATCCTGGGGGCTCATTCTACAAAAGAGAATTTGCATCTAATTAGAAACATTTCCATATTTCATGGCAATTGTACTTTGGTTCAAATTCCATGAGTGCTAAATCTTGTAGGAGTACCTTTCTGGAGAACTAAGCGGTATTGTTTGTTCCAACACACCCAGGAGTGTTATAATTATTGGATATTAATTATTATGAAGCATTGCTGACAGTAGAATTGACTGGTCCTCTTGAAAGCAGCTAATTTGGGTTGATTTGGACCATGGGCCTAATTTGGGTGGAGGGGGGGGGGTAACAATTTGCCCAAAATATGTAACCACTATGGAAGGACTGGTGAGAACCCCCTCACCTTTGAAACTCAATTCGTTAGAATGAATGGCCACAGTGATAGATACATATGATAACGACATCTTGGACAGAGAAGGAAGGAATGGAGTGCAAACTGTGTCAAAACTCCACAACATCAACATCAGATTAGTCGGGCAAGCTTAGAAAGCTAGTCTAATTACCTGAGGCTGAGTTTTTTACAAAACTACTGACGCTCATCAAACAAGAATATTGCAGTTTAGTTTTTATGAAGCCCCTCGTCCTACCCCCACCCCCCTACCGGCCTCCCCAAGCCTCCTACAACTAAGATTTGGATAAATTTTTAGACTATTTTATTATGTTATAATTTCATGCTTTATGCTATTTTTATGCTATTTTTGATACTATTTGATGCTAAAATCCCACAACAGTGTAGTTCACTAGTTTGACTACCAGTTTCATTGCAATTATTAAGTTATGAAGTGAAAGTTGAAAGCTTGGTCTGAAATTATCCAAGTTTCAGTTTACATGCAATTAACACTAATATGTAAAAGCATCGGTGCAACAAAACATTGGAAAACCGAAGGAAATTCACAAATAACATGGCTCTTTAACCCCATATGATTTAAAAAAATCTAATAGATTGTCGTAGTTTGATCAAATGTAATAACCTTTTAGGGGTAAAACAAATAAAGTTTGGTAAAATTGACAAGCAGGTACAGAAAGCTATTAGCTATATTAACTTTGTTCATGAATTATTTGTACCTGTCTATCTAAGCAAACGAATCGGGACAAACGATGAATATTTTAACATTTCTATGTGTTGTGATGAAAACTAAACAAGCTATCTGTTTAGTATCTTACCTCAGGCAAAGCTAATATCTGTCCTTGATCTGGAACTAGGAATACAGGTCTCCTGTCTTCGTCGTTCCCCACGGTTACGATGATGGTAACATTAGTTGACTGTGATGGACTGCCGCGGTCAAAAGCCTCTACTACCAACCGGAACTCAGATGGAGGATCCGGTAAAGTTGAGACAGATCTAGTGAGTGTGATACGGCCGTTCGTCTCATCGATACCGAAAATACCTACGCTCGGAGAAATGTGTAGAGAAGCGGTTTGATTTGAAGGTCAAAGTTCAGACTGAAATTACAAACATCGTCTATCGCTGTACATAATGAGGATCGACTTCCAAATCTAAAGCACTGAACGCAAGCTCATGGTACAGATGCATTTTACAACTTCATCCATATACAAAGGAATACGTGCACAGGGTCAACTTTAAAACCCATGTATTGGTGGGAAGGTTGGCAAAAAGACAAATATATCATCATGAGATTGAGGGATATCAGGGCTTTGAAATCCTCTCACATGCAAGAACAAACTTAAGACTTAATTGTCCCCTGTCCACAACAAAAAATATAACAAAAATATAACAAAAATTTAAAAAATTAAAAAAATTATTGCAACCTAAATGGGTAAAGATTCCAAGTCTCATAATTACACTGGGCAGCAACCAAAAGGGAAAAGTTTTTTAATTTTGCAGATTAATTTAAGATTAAAGTTGTAATTAGCAGTCTTCCTACAAACTATACGATTGTCCTGACTGAAAAGACCCCACCGTGATATCATTTCCAAACCCCTAGCTAACACCCCACCCCTCAACTGAACAGAGACCAACATGATAGCAATTTCTGAGCCCCTAGCTAACACCCCCCTCTTCCCCTAAGCCTCCCCAAGCTAACATTCCCCCCTCTCCCGCTACCCTCCCCCAAATCCCACATTTTGGAGGTAACTTTTAAAGCATTTACCTGCAATGTTTCCTTCAATGATTCGGTAAGAAACAAGTGCATTGATCCCAGAATCCTGGTCTGTTGCAAAGGGTGATATGATAGAAGTTCCAGCACTCTCAGTTACTCTGATGTTCTGAATGAACTCCATCTGGATGAATGTAGGAGCGTTATCGTTCTCATCCAAGACCAATACTGTTACCTAAAATGGATGAAAAAGCGATACGATGGGTAGACAGGTTTGTTCCCTGTTCAGTGATGTGCACGAAGGGAGCCTGGGTCTGCACGGCACCCCCCCCCCTCATCCCCACCTACATTTACAGTTGGGGATGTTTTCAAAATGAGTAGACAGGTCTGTTCCTCTTCAGTTATGTACGAAGGGGGCCTGGGTCTTCACGGCACACCCCCACTGATCCCCCCTCCCCCCATCCCCCATCCCCCCTCATCCCCACCTACATCAAAAGTTGGTGATGTTTTCAATATTCTGAGGTATTAACTAGTTTTTCTACAACTTTAGGTCAAACTCGCATCCACATATCAGTTTGTCCAACAATGATATTATTTTGTGTCTAATTTGGTGATGTTTTCTAAAAGCTTCTGACAACAAACAGTCATCAACCTGAGGGCAATTCAGCAGAAACTGTTTTACCGTTATATTTCAATCAGTTATCCACAGAGGAAAATGATTACTTCTATGAAAGAAGTTACATTTTTCATGAAATTCTAACTAGTACAGAGAACATTGAAAGCTGAGCAATCACTTCGAATCTATCAGATTTGAGGGATAAATGTTCAAGAGGATCATAATATGCTCAGCTATTTAGCTCGCCATGATGAAATCACAGACTACCCGCTGTGCTACACTTCCTGGAGTAGATTCTGATCTCCTTTAGTGATACTTGCAAACAAAGACATAAATGATGACCATATTTCCATATTTTGTCATAAAACAATTGTTTTGTGAACAATCTTTAGTAAGGTTAACTTGGTTAACATGTTGAAAACCACTCTTACAAATTACAAAGTAAGGAGCTTTGAGTAAATGCAAGCTATCTCAGTGAAAAATGTATCCACAAAGTGCTATGCAAAATATTCGAATACGCTCTACAAGTCCAAAGATTATATTTACCAGTTTCTTAACACAGGAACCGTGATAGTATTCTACAACAAATTCCAGATTCTTCAAAATTGCTAATACAAAACTTTGAATACTAAAATTACTGGCTTTGTTTGTGTCCCACATAATGACTCACCACTGCAGTATCAATGAGGCCCCCTCCTTGAGCCTCCACGGTGATCACCAACCTCTCCAGAATCTCCCTGTCAAGAGGACGGGTTGTTGTGATGACTCCGGTCAGAGGGTCTATCGCAAGGTTTTGCATATCGTTGCCAGTGATAATAGAGTAAGTAATGCCCGAGCTGGAAGGTTGTTCGATGTTATTGTCTGCTGCCACCACTGTTCCAACAACTGTTCCTGTTGATTACAATTATTACATTCATCTCATATTACAAGACGAAGCCTGACTAGTCTTACAAAATAATTGACAGAGACCATTATAAATAACTTTGCAGATCTCACTGAAGAAATGCCTATAACCCCCTTCAATGACTTTTTCTCTTAGTCATTTTCATAAAATAAAATTCTCCAATGGTCGTCCAGAGGGTAACTTTGTGATTTATGCATTCAGTTTTCTGGATTATGCCCATCTAACAAACTCTTTCCATAGTATCAAATTCCTTTCCTTTACCAACATGTATTGACATCAAGTATAAAATGGATGATACCTTGAAGCTGTTAACTATTCAATATTTCAATATCACGTTAATCTGGAGTATAACTGTACCGCTCAGGGGCACTAAACTTCTCACTTATGACAAGATAGAAGTAAACAACTTCTGTAAAAGTTTCATACCATTTGGTTGGTTCTCCAAAACAGGAAAGATATACAAAGTTTGAGTGAATCTAGGTTCTACATCACTGATATCTCTAACATTGATCTCAACTGACGCTGTCGATTCTAACCCGTCTTGATCCCTCACAGCCACGACCAGCTCGTAAAAATTTTGAGTTTCGTGGTCGAACATCTGAAGGGAACGAATTTCTCCTGTGTCCGCTAGAATAGAATTGAAGAGAATATGGAAAAGATTTAATTTTTAAACTGTAATTAGGAATAGTAAGTACTTTCAGATTGTCAAACCAGCTATGAAATGTCAACACTAACTTGATCGACCTACCTTGTAAAACTGAAATGATAATCCTTGAAGCTGTATTTGACCCAGGAGCTTTTAAAACTGAAATGTTAATCCTTGATACTTTTCTGCTGCTTAAACTTGACCGCACATTTTATTTCCAACAGATTCTGCAATCCTGAAATAAATCATTGTTTTAATGCAATTGAATTTACAAATACAACTCACATGAAATCCTAAATAAAGGATTTCCATCTACGATTATGTATGTAAGGACACTCTGTTCATCTGGGTCGGTAGCAGATACCGTGACCACGGGATTGGTCGTGTCAAAATCTTCGCTGACGCTGATATTGTAGAGACTCTGGTCGAATGATGGTGGGCTGTCGTTGGTATCCAAGATGGTGATCACAGAAACCACATTCGTTGTCTGCTCTGGAACTCCACCATCAGAAATCTGGAGAGACAAAAAGAGAAGAAGAGAATGTCAAATAAGGTCACAAGGTTGGTTCGAAACTTGAATACTAACTAGGAATTTTTCCTGTTTAAGCAACAAATTGTAAGTACCTGGTTTCAGCTCATAGGAAATATTCCACTGCCCACCAGATTTGGTCAAGCTTGTACAACAATCTTCTTTTACAACTATTCTTCTCTAAACAAAAATGAAACAAGTAGCTAGACTATGTCATCATAGCTACAGCTTCAGCCTGTTTCTTCTGGTCCAGCTATATCAACCACAAAAGCTATGGTACTGTAGGCCTAGTTTACTGCTTCCTATTCTACTTGTTGTTTGAGCGGGTAGTGTGGGGAGGTGGCCTACTTTCTTGGAAGAGGGGGCTTTTCGTTGCAGAAAATAGATGATGAAAATATTTACCCCAGTTTACATGTAACATGTTTCATTGGATGGTGAAAAAAGTTCACCTTATTCTACAATTTGATGCGCTGCATTTAGATTTAAAAAGTGAGCGTATCAGATTTTTTAACGATTCATAAGAGAAATATTCATATTATACTGTAAGAAACGTGCATAGTGACACCTGACTATTCAAGAAAATAAAGGTCAACAGGCTTGAAGAAGATATGAGATTAGAAATGATTGATTAGATGCAAAAACAAGTCCAGAAAAACAAAGCATAGAATGGCTAACTACAGAAGAAAAAAACTTTCAGAGCAAAATTTAGAGAGAGGATAGAAGAGATTAATAAATTTTAAGCAATTCTGGAGATTATGACATAGGAATGCTTGGAAATAGAAATACCTGAGGTTAAACTTTCATCTCTTGTTCTGCTCCTTTGAAGCACAAAATAACAATTTTTTTGTTGTCATTACCACATGAAATTGTATCTCATCAACTCATACTTTAATTAATGTTTCCTTTAAACATATCTATCATACATGTAATGTATTTTACCTCAAAAGAAAATGGTCATTTTATATGAAAAGTTCCAAAATCTTACTATTATGTTTATCCTGTACTGATCACTGAATGATGAATTGTCCGAATCAATTTCACCTATCAGGATAATCTCCCCTGTCGTCTGGTTGATCGTGAATAAGTTCTCCCCATCTGTTGGAGACAACAACAAAATGAAGTCTATTTTACCAGAGAAACTTGATGGAAGCAGACAGTCCAGGGACTGGTTTCAATGAATCAAAGTTGGTTCTTTTGTACCAAAAAGCAATATGTTACCAAAAAAAACATTGAAAGAATGAAACTAAAAACTCTGATTATCTATGAAGTTGTAATGACTGATATAAATCCATATTACACAAAATAGTACATAATGTACGGGAACCTCAAAATTCAAAATTTGGTGAATATGATTCCTCAAGTTTCAGTTCTAAACTATAACCTGTACTATCTTTACTGATGAATTTTAAAAACCTTGATGTGAGTAAACCAAGGATTGATGCAGGCAGAATCAAAAGTAATTGAATTTTATGTCAGAAGATCATAATAGCGTATTTTCTGTAAACTGATGTAAAGGTAACTGTTATTAAGCAAATGACATAATTTTCTCCTGTCTACAGTACAATACTGCCTACTAGCTAGCTTTATTCTAATCATTCCATAAAAGTCTGTTATAATTATCTAAGTCCTTTCTTCCCAGGATGATTCCAACTGACCTGACGGTTGAATATCCGAGATGATGTATATAAGAGGATCATCTGGTGTGTCAGGGTCGAGAGCTGTAATCTGTCCTACAACAGTGCCTGGAGATTCACCCTCCCGTAGATCAAACGGAAACTCCAAATCAGACCTTGGAGCAAACTCATTGGTGTCAGTGACATCAATCACCACCTGGATGAAATGTAACATGTTTACCATAAATATCCTTGAGTAATAATGTTAACAATTTTCCTGATGATATTGTTTTTTGATGATTTTGTAGAAATTAATGAATTAATTTCTATAAACATAAGGAGCTGATGTTTGTGAGAGAAGAGAGATGTACAGTATGTTGATTCAAATATTGTGGAATTGCAAGACACAACTTGATTCACTTCTCCCATGACTTGTTACAAACTGTTAATATGAGTTTTGTCAATGTACGTCACAGATCTAAAGCTAATAGAGTAGGCCTACATGTTGTTATTTCTTCTTTCTCACAAAACTCTTACCATATGTAACTTCTTCAAAGAACGAGGTAAAAATTTGTATTTTTTTCTTCCAGTACATAAGATTTATATTAATTTTTATTTTTCTTCAAGTACATAAGATTTGTATTAAGTGATGCACAAAGCATGATACTTTTCTGACTGTCAATACATTCAATGTCAAGTTTTTCTTTCACATACAGTACAATAGTTTGTTTTCTTGTTTATCAAAACTATGCAAGTATTTCCCTTTAGTTAAAGTTTACATATTCCAAAAATAAATATTCAGTTTAAAAGTCAGTCTGAACTTGTTCGTCGACCTTCCACTTTTTATTTTTCTCTTCCGCTGAGCACAAAAGCAGAAATACTAATGTTTCTCATAAATCTGCTCCCATAACACTACCAACTCTCTACCTCCCCCCCCCCCCCCATTCCCACCATGTTCTAAGATTACTCTTTAAGCAGAACACATCAAGCAGTTTTTCATTTTTATTTAATGTTTATCACCCTTACCCTTGTTGATGTTTCTCTCCTGTTGTTAGTTGATCCTGCTGGGTTATCCTTTGCTGTTATGATGAGAGAGTATTGACTGACAGATTCTCTGTCTAGCTCTCCACTGAGACATATCTCTCCCTATGAAGGAATCAAAATAAGGATTAAACTCACTACCACTGGTATAATACAACATGATAAATACCAACAGTAACATTATAGAAATAAATGAAATAAATGAAATAAATGAAGTAAATGAAGTAAATGAAATAAATGAAATAAATGACATAATTGAATAAATTATTGCAATTAAAACCAATTAAATTCTTAGCTTCAACATGGTACTGTTGCAACAGAAAAGCGTCAAGTCTTTCTAAGTCTACTTAATAGGAAGGTCTGTATATAACCTCTTTAACTTACCGTTTCTGTGTTTATAAAAAAGAGGCCGTCTCCACCAGATAGTTCATAGGTCACAGCACCAAAGTCACCCGCATCAGGGTCTTGGGCAAGGACAACAGCAAAACATTCTTGAGCAGCTGAACTCTCATTGACCATAAAAGAGTACAAGGTTTCATTAAAAGAGGGATTGTTGTCATTAATATCTGTGATTCGAAGATTGATGTCCACGGTACTGTTGAGTGAGGGCGCTCCATTATCGATAGCGAGGACGGTGAAATTAACCCAAGAGATGTCTTCCCTGTCGATTACACTCCCGACGGTCAGAACACCTATAACACAACCAAACATGAAACATGAGCGTTAATACCTCAAACAAATTCACCATGTATCTTCATAGTACGCATTTAAAATCTGTTTGCCAGTCAGGGCATAATATGTTCTTGCTTTAAACATTTTTATGTTTTATGGATGACTTTAGGTACAAAATTAGTTTTGATATGTTGCAGACTGTTATAAATCACTGCAAACAGTCCAGATTGTAATTCAATACCACATTTTAATTTTTGATAAATCCCCATTCAACAGCTGAAGGTCATATTAACCATAAAGCAATTTGTCTATATAATCTGATACACAAAGCCATTGGGTTTACTAAAACAGTTATCAAAAATACTTTTAATACCCTACCTACTATAAGGAGAATGCTGCATGCACTAATTTCAAGTGCCTTGATTATATAGGTGATCCTTCCACCCTCTCCCTGGTCAAGGTCACCAGCTACTACAGTTGTTTAACTCACCTGTGTCTCGATCAATCATAACAGGAACATTTTGACTGTCCTCAATGATATAGGATATCCTTCCACCCTCTCCCTGGTCAAGGTCACCAGCTACGACAGTTGTTTAACTCACCTGTGTCTGGATCAATCATAATGGGAACATTTTGACTGTCCTCAATGATATAGGTGATCCTTCCACCCTCTCCCTGGTCGAGGTCATCAGCTACTACAGTCGTGATGATGGTACCTATCGATGACTCCTCCTGTAAGGTCTTGACACTGATTGGTTCAATCACTGGAGCATTGTCATTTATGTCAGTAATCAAGATCTGAACCTCAGCTAAATACAAAAGGAAAACATATTAAATGTGTAAAACAACAACTCTGTTTGTTGGATCAAGTTTTGCATGTAAGGAACACTCAGAAGATAGTAGTGAGCACACACACTCACAATTGGATTATCCAGTAGTTAGTTGAGGTCTAGGGGTCCCCCAAGGTTAAGGGGTCTTTCTGAACATTTCAAGTGTAAGACATATCTATTTTCTGCTTAAGGGTGCAAAACT
>KN893867.1:3316-22312 GCA_000934455.1 Apostichopus parvimensis | reverse complement strand
AATATGAGTTAGCTACACAGGCAACTATTATTTTGAAGTGTTTACTTATTACGGAAGCCTCGTCATACCAGTTGATTGTTACCGACTTTATCAACTTTCCCTCTTTATTACAGATTTTACCTCAACAACTATTTGAAATCGTAACAATTCAATATTTGGTAGTACCGTTATTCATTTTTTATTGTGACTTAACGGTTTATTGACTCACTTTTCCTTTGAAAGAAAGAGACAGTTATTATGACGTCACTTATAACGATCATTACATAGTGCATGCATGTTGTTGTTTGAAGTCAATCTCAACAGCGGTTTGTTTGAATTTCTCAGACACCCAAATCTTTGTACAAATCGAAGTAATCATTAACTTCTTGTTCGTGAGAATTGACACCTTTTGAAAAGAAATTCTGGAAGTAGACTATTATTCATTGTTCGAGCTGTTAATTGATAGCCTGAGGACAGAGCCTCACTGAAGTGTCGACTGGTTTTGTACCAGATGTAACTTACGGTAAGTTAGGTCCCAAAGGCCAACCTACTGTACTTCAGTAATTGTACTTTGCACCATACTACTATGCATACTGAAGTAGGAGGTGGGGCATCAGCACACTTAGGGGTATCCAGGTCAACAATGACAATGATACGGTGTTACAGTAGTCTGACAATTTCAAAGTGAAAACATCTAGGTACTTAGCAGAGATTTAATATGCAACACATGACTTGGTGATGTCACTAATCATCCTTGCGAGATGGACACCAGTCTATTGCAGAGTACCGATGTAGATGTAGACCTAATGCCACCTTACTGCCACTGGCTAACTTAATGCCATAGCCTAGGCCTATATAGTAATAGTTCTAATTACAATGTAGGCCTAGTACGTAGCACGAACCTCAACTTGCTTGGCCTGGAAGTTTTTACCTGCATGAGCCTGATCACTAGCACAGGCTATCCTAGAACTTAGAAGTCATTAGAAGTAATATCTAGGCAATATATGCTATCATAAGCCTAAATGCAAAAGAAACTTAGGGCTCCATTGGTAGCTAGGCTATAGCCTACCTGTGTATGGGCTGGTTTGGTTTCCAGAATTAAAAAAAAAGTATTGATGGTCAAGTCTGCCTTACTATTTAGTTAGAGCAAATGTGTAATTATATGTAATCAGCACAGCAATACAGGCTACAGTAGCAAATTTTAGTAAACTGGTTTGACAGAACAGTACAAATCTGGTGAATGAACATTCATTGCTGATCGAATAGCCTATACGGCATTTTTAGTCAGAAATGGTAAATTTTGTACTGAAATTCCAGCTCAAAATGCATGTCCATGTTTGGGTTAACTTAATAAGGAATTTAGCTTAGGGCCTGCAAGTGCACTTGTCTTGCTCTTTCTTTTATATTTTCTATGCACGATATACTGTACATTGGGAGCCCCTGTTCAGTTTAGCTCTGAAGCAATGTGACGAAACATTAAATCAGTTGCCAAAAAATAATAAGTAATTTGAAGTATGTATTTTCAAGAATGAAGACAATTGAAACAAATGTTTTAACCTTTGGGTTATTTAAATAAATTATACAAATAGTTTTGATATCTGAATTATGTTTTCTTTATTCACATGGATATTCTCAACCTAGATGCCACTGTTACAGTACTTACTTTCAAATAAATTGTGCCTTATCAATTCTCCTGACACTCACCTGTTAAGCACATGTTCTTGTCTGTCTTTGTAATTTTGTGTAGGTATGAATGTAAACCTTAAATTAACATTTAATATGTTCAAACATGTACATCTGGATTTCCCCAAGAAATGTCCTCTTCTTTCTTTTTTCTATCTTACATTCAGCTTTTGGGTAGATTTATGAATTGAAAAACAAATGTCTGGATGTTTTAGGACTTCCAACAGTTGCAAAACATTCTTGATGGTGATTTGGCCCTCTGGCTACTCCAGTTTGAGCACAGAAAGGCAAATACATCATAGTAACAACTTTTATAATTATTCTGATTATAAAATAAGGTATACTTCTTTTAACTTCACATCTGGTACTAGTTTAGATACCCTTCAAAATACCAAAAAAGGGAGGGGGAACCCCACAACTTAGAATTCTCACCAGAACTCTTTATCCTGGATATTATCAGCGTGCAAGATACTCAAGCTTTTTGTACTGCACACACTTCTAAGATACGGTACACTGGAAACATAGAGTGATTACACAATGTGACAAACCGGTAAAATGTACTCTACGCATGTGGCAAGGGCTGGACTACTAACATAACCTGAAGCAGAAAAAAGAACCTGTTCAATTCAACCAACTATATTTGCACAAGGAATGCCTTACAAGCAGGCAAAATATGTGTGGATCTAATAGAATCACTTGTACGGACATAAAATTGACAAATTTATCCAGTTCCTCTACTCCCCCAGCCATGCAGTTCATATCTTTAACAATTAAAACCCCCACACCCCACACCTAAAACACATCTGGTAGTGGTATGCATAAATCTGCTAGTCTACTTAAAGCATATGTACAGTTTTCAATGTTTACTGCAGACCCAGAGGCTAGTAAAGATACAGTTGGCTGTTAATAATAGTAAGACAATATATGTGCACTGCAATCATACCAAGTTAAGTATAGTCAAGAGACCCATAACTTTAAGACCCCTTTCATTTTATCCGTAATAGGTATCGAAACTGTGAAGATATTCTTCAAAAATTGCACACATTTCCATCCACATTTTGTTAAAATGCCTATGTGATATAGGTCAGTGCATATTGTAGATATTTCAAATCCTTGATATATGTAAGAAATGGGGAAATTAATGTCAATGTGGAAAATTTTCCAGTTCAGAGTCCTACCATTCTACAAAAAAAAGGAAAAAGAAAAAAACAACAATTAGTGATGGTTTGTCTCAGGCTTTTATGAGCTCTTTTTTTCTGCATAACAATACAGTTTTCAAAGACTGAGTTCTACCCCCTATTCTCAATCAACTAATTTTCCTAGTTATACCAGGCTTGGTATGGCTGATCATGATATCTTTACTAATCTTATCCAGTTTTATAAGTGAAACCCCATCGTGTCAAACTTATGGAAAATCACTTACATGTATGTAAAATGGGAAGCTAATTCACAAATTTACAAGCATGTACCACAGTTTTAGCACAAGTTGCAGAAATGCAGTTTTATTACATTTACGTTAGACAAAATTCATAAACTGCTATAAGAAGGAAAACACCAAATTATTGGCAGATCAAGGAAAATTATGTAGTGATCATAATTGTTTGTGGCAGCTCGCTGACGACCCGGGATCAGCGGTGACCTTTAACTTCTGTTGTCGTTTGTTACTTGTTTAATTTGACACAGTAGTAGGCATTAGTAATGCTCAGCATTGCTCATGACACTTCTAATGTTTTTTGCACCTTTTCTTTTATTAAAGAAAATTCCTGTTTGGTGATCGTGCAGGAGGGGTCTTATGTTAGCGCACAGGGTTCAAACTCAATTGAATGAACATTGAGCTCAGGGTCTGATCTGTAAATGCTGCCCATGTCAACTGTAGCTCAGTTATACCAGCCTACTCATGGAACTTTAATTTGTTAATTATATCAAGTTGGATGAGGCTGAAGATAAAAAAAACATTAAAGGAGACACAACCCAAACATCATAATTGGTCTATAGCTGTAATAGAGATAAATGTCAAGAACATGTTAAATTATATTTGGTAGATATCAGAGATTTAATGCTTCTTCACATGGCAAGTCTGAAGACTTGATCAAGTCCAAATATGACATCATCCAGCCACATGTGCTTCAATTTTTTTTTATTCATTTCAATGTTTATTTTCTGTAATAGAGAAGGGGTTTGTAAATGCTGAATCTCATTTATTGAAGCTGGTTACATGACCAGATGATGACATTGGGTACAGGATTAAAACAGTCAACATTCCACAAAAAAATGAAATATTAAAGGTATGAAAAGAAAAACAAAGAGCTAGTAAACAGGTTTCCGGATCCTAGTTCAGGTTCAAATCTCTTTCTTATATGGCATCCAAAACTAAAATACCAGTAGTATTTAATAAAACTAAGGAATGGTGACATAAGATGAACACTAGAAAAACCAATGCTGTTTATCAAAGCTAACTTAGTGACCAGTTGGTGAGAAAAGAAAAGAAAAAAAAGGTTTAAACTCGATAGTCGATAACCCCAAAAATTAATGTATACATAAATACATGTCACATGTCTATGTAATAGGTATTGGTACTGCTATGAATGAGCTTAGGTTTTAGACTCTTAAAAATATAGTTATTAAGCTGTAATTTACCATGCACAGTTTTATGGCGTGTCACATGGAAAAGATTGTTATTTCGCATACTAGTAGAGGGTTCAATAAAAATGGATAGCATAGGCTAACACACCAAGTAGCATACTTGAATACAATCCCACCAATGTTGTACGAATAACTATCTTGAAACTTAAAGAAGTTATATTCAAGGTATAACTGATTTGATCAATCTATTCTGTAAAATTTGCAGAGGATTTTAAGAAAGTAGTAGTACTAATTACAACAGATTTTCAAAATGACATGACTTTCAAACTAGGATATCTCTCACATGGAACAAGGTTTTTCTCAGCTGAACTCAGTCATATATAAACCAAAGATTATGGTTAGGTTTGTGTCCCCTTTAAGCTGCGTCTGCTATTTGTTATTGCAAATAGAAATCGCCTCATCGAATTGATGCAGTACTTACACAAGTACATCCTTTTAATTGTTGTTGCTAATCGCTGCCAGCCAGCCAGCAATGATTGATCAACTCACTGATTTAATCTTGCCAACAGTCTTTCCTGGGACTACATATCAAGACATATTACAAGACAGCTGTAAGGGATCAAAGTAAATCTTTCCCTGGGGAATTGAAACCTGATTAACAATTGGATTGTTAAGAAGGTAGAAACTGATCCCTTCGGGACAATTAGGACAACTTGTAAATACATGCTATCATTGTAATTGGAGACATCTGTTACTATCCTGCTTCTTACACTAAAGCTTACCAGTGTTTAAGTAGTGTAGTGCTGGGATGAGTCAGGGAGTCAACTCCCTTCTACTATACATATCAAACAGTACAAGAAGCTGGACATTGCTTGTCAGGATTATTCTGTATAATAATACAAAAATTGTGTACCTTAGGCATGGTGTTCAGTTACTACAATAACTTTTTCTGTGAAGGTGTGATTTAAATAAAGAAAATCTGTTATGACTAAATTTGCTTCAAAGTTTAACAAATAAAAATGTGAAGGTGTACAGTAATTGTTATGAAAGTATGTTTCATGATAGGAAGTTAATCAACAGAGATATCAGCCTTTAATGTATTAACATTGGTATGCCAGTACTGGTGTATGGGATATTGGCATCTCTTCAGTAGGTAATGCCTTCTGCCCATTCTTGCCCCTTCTTTCCCCTTCTTGCCCCTCTTCCTAGGCTCCCCTCCAAAAAATTAAATGATAGGAATAAAAATGACCAAAGAACAGAAATCACCAAGAGAATGAGTCAATTTATTTTGGGGTCAAAGGTGTGGTGTATGGGGCAGGAGATAGGGAGGATGGGTGTCTGTGGGACTGGTTTAGCCTTCTACTAATGGCGATCAGGTATTTTTCCACACTTTGGGGTGCGGTTTGAGTCCATGGGACTGGTTGAGTTTTCTGCTTTTTAGGTCAGGTCTATCATTTTTTTCTCATATTTTGTTTTCCTCTTTGGTTTCCAAATGGGAGTCACTTTTACCGACCTTGCAAAATTGTGAGGGGGACCGCGGATTGCAAAGTCGGCAACGACTACAACGAGGATTGCAACTTAGTCGTGAAATTACTATTACGGTTAGAATTTGTCCAACAAGGCAACATACAGAAATATTTTACTCAAAGCTGAAGACTTGGTTAGTACGAATCCTTTGGCCAGCGACAGCAGACCGTCATTTCTCAAAAAGGTTGCTATTACTAAAGTCATAGGGTCTGCACTGTCTGTCATAGTTAGAAGAACTTACACTCAACAGGTAGAATAAAGTTATCAAAGGAACCTTAAACTTGAACTTGGCACTATTAAATTAGTAAATGTTGATAATATTATCTAGCGAACATGTCTTTAAATATTAAAATATGTTGTGTTTAATACAGAAATTGGTAACCCCCATCTACAATAGTCCATGTACTGAAAGCATTGAAGGTTAGTCCATTATGTTGACAGGTGTGACGTAAGTTGGCTGTTAATTGAAACAAAAATGGAAATGTATCAATAACGGAAACAACAGCTTCCATGGCAGTAGGCGTATGAGGAACACATTCATTTTTATGTATATTCTGAAATAAAGTTCTCATTCGCCTACTGACAAAATATACATTAAATGCCAGCCTGAAATGCATTACCGGAAAAGCCATTGTGACAAATCTTATAATATAATAATAAATGAGACTTATATAGCGCCAAATCAGTAAACAAAAGTCACTGCTCAAGGCGCTTTACAAAGAAAGTAAATCAATTTACAAAAGAACAAGTGAAAAAATGGGTCTTAAGTAGACTTTTGAAAGTAGAAAGTTTATAGCATGTTTGAATGTGATCTGGTAACTTGTTCCAGAGATAAGACCCAGAGTATTTGAAGCTTCTGTAACCATAGGTCTTCAAGCGTGGTTTAGGAACAGTTAAATACAGTTTGATGGAGGAACGAAGTGTGCGAGTTGGAATATAAGGCAAGAGAAGTTGTGACAGGTATACAGGCCGTTCGAGATGATGAGCACAAAAGGTGAGAAGAAGTAGTTTATACTGAATTCATAGCTGATAGGGAGCCAATGAAGTTACTTCAGAAGTGGAGTGGTTCGGCATTTTCTTCCTTTCCTTTTCACAATACGGGCAGCGGTGTTTTGGATCTTTTGAAGTTTCTGGATGGTCGAATCAGGAAGGCCGAATAAAAGTGAATTTAGAAAGTCAAGCTTTGATGTCACAAAAGCATGGACCAGTATATCACAAGTCTTATTATCAAGGTGTAATTATGCAGTACAGGTAGGCCCCTTGCAATGTCATCTGCGAATTGATCAGGTCACACATCTGGAGTCTATGCATACTCAGTTCTTCAATACCGTCATAATTACCTTTTGGGAAACATTTCATACCGTAGTTTTGATTCTCGTTATTTTAGCTGTCTCATCATTCTCCTCAATGAGTGGTTTTTTAATATGCTGGCTATTGTGCACACACTGTTTACCTCTTTGCATTATTCTTGATGTTACAGTAACAAACAGTAAAGTGCATTAAACCTTGAAAACTTTCCCTTAAAATAAAACAACACAAACGAATCAATGAAATATCTGTCAAGCACATGTATTACTACTGTACCACTCCAAGATTTGAAGTAGCTTTGTGCAAATATTCAAGTGGTGACACTTCATCAACAACTCATTCTTTACTTCCCCTCAGACAGTTTAATGATCTCCTTTCATTTCTTTTCTCCGTCTGGCTTTCAGCTGTCCTAAAGGGAATCATGATCCATTGTCCTCTGCAGGATTACAAGTTTTATTAAGTCTTTTATCCACATAGTTTGCTTTAGTTTGTTGTCTTCTTTAAAATATGGTACATTCATATTGCTTCTTTGTTCAAATTATTTAATATGAGTTTCATGCCTGGAAGAGCTAGATTTTATCGTCCATCTGAAGTCTTAAATTATGCAGCACCAAGCAAGAGATTTGCTCTGGTGGATCAAGAAATTAATTTTGATGATGAACGGTATACATGATCATGCACAGGAGTTTGTGTTTTGACGATGAAGCATCAGAAATAAGTTTGCAATATAGATCAGGTATATAGGGAATCATAGCAGAATCATAGCACATTACTGTGCATGATATGTAGGCTACTTTAATTGAAACATTTAATACAGTTTATGTATAAAAAACATGTTTATAACTTTCAAGCAAAGATGGTGGATCTGTATAATACTTTTAATGTTAGTTTAAGAAAAATGAACACAAATATATATATATTTAAAAAAAAAAAAACGGACGAAAGTCATACATAGGCACATATCTCATTGGTCTGTACGTTATACTCTATTAGTTTTGCGCATACATGTAAATAAGCTGAGATGTAAACTGCCTTGTCCAAGTTGGGTAAAGCATTAAGCATATCACATTATCGTGCATTTTGACTAATTGTAAAATTTGAACTAAACTGTTGATTCTCTGGGAATTTTAGAAAATAGATGACCTTTGTAGGTTTTTTTTTTGTAACTTGTTAAAACACTGGGGAAGGACTGCTCTACCATATTATTAGTATAGTATTGAGATTTATGTATGACTGAATGAGTTTATTGTAAGTATGCTTGTAACATAACTTCATGATGTTGGTTAGATGTTTTGTTCTACAAGGTAATGAATTCCTTGTTACGTCTGTTTTTTGTTTCTATGGAAAGTTTTGAAACTTGAAAGATGCAATGAAGCATGGAATGTTCAAATCAGAACTAGTCTTTGTGACATTCAGATTAAAATGGCCTGTTTTATGAGCCATAATGAAGAATGAAAGATAATATGGCTACTAATTATTATTATTAATATTTATGTATACTTTGCGGCATGAATTAAGTAGGCCCTTAGCCAGGAAATTCTGAGTTGGAGGGGCACCAACAATTTAAGGATGGTCATGCATACTATAATCATGTTCTGTAACCCCTCGTCTGGCTAAGGGCTTGATGTTCATGAAAATATACTCAAATGTTGATATAAATGTATTTGATTCTTTGCACATACTAGGTTCCCCCTTGTGACAGAATGACATTTGGTATCAGTCATGTGTACTCATAATTACAGCGAGTATTCCTCAGAGATAACTGAAAGTTTTTTCTTCCACTCCTGTCTGTTAGAAGAACCACTTTCTAACTCTGTACTGGTGATTAAGGTAGTAGCGTCTGTTTGCTTCAGTGCTCACATCGTTTGGACTGCATCAATAAACTGCGATTGTGTTTCTACCTCCATGAATGAAAATACAAACAAATGATTATGTAAGGTTTGTTGAGTTTAAACCACTTGCACCCGGGAATCGGAGTGAAAGCTTGTCTGTGGAAATGACTGTGAAAGTATTGCGTTGCTGTGAAGAACTGCATAAAATATATATTGGTAAAACGCTTGTTTTCTGGTACTGTTAGTCACATCTTGAAGTATTCCTTTTGTTTGGAGATTGGTTTGATTCAAGAGAGAAGGAAGGATAGGGGGGCAGTTTGGTCCTTGATGTTCTTTCCTCGGAGGACATGAAAACAAGACTTGAGATTACCATTGTTATGGTTGTAAGTACTTTAAATATAAGAAAATCACAGAAATACAGAAGTTTGAAACAATTAATTTACTTTCTTAATTGCAACAAGGACTGGAGTTAAACTATCGTTGTGATAATTATCATGCATCGTTAGGTAGCAAATCATAAAAG
This sequence comes from Apostichopus parvimensis, assembly GCA_000934455.1. NCBI lineage: Eukaryota > Metazoa > Echinodermata > Holothuroidea > Aspidochirotida > Stichopodidae > Apostichopus > Apostichopus parvimensis. The sequence continues at coordinate 12,877 of KN893867.1, read as the reverse complement.
TAATTGCATGGCTTGAAACATTTCACTTTCTTGTAACATTTAAGGACTGAAATTCACTATCTTTATGTGTATCATTGTATTATTATGTAGAAAATCTTGTTTTATGTAAGATAGATAAAATAACAGTGTTCAGGTATAGGTATGTGTGCCACGTTAATTGTAAGAAATTTCATCTTTTGCATCATTTTTGTTTGCATGTCAAGAGAATCAAGTAGAATGATGTGTCAGCAATGTTCTTAGCTTTAAGGCATGTATTACCAAAGTAACAAATACATTCATTGACTCACCATGAATGTGGTTCTGAATAGTATCTCTTGACAGCTGCATAAAAAGTATTTTCATATCATCAAACATTGCACAACTTTAATGACTATTTAATAATAAGAGTTTCTGAGGCAAATACTGTCCCCTCACCATAACCACACAAGGTGCAAAATGTTAGGACTTTGATTGCTCATCAGACTCTTTGACAAATGCTTTTGAAAAGGACAAATTAGATTAGGCTAGTTCCCTCTTGTCCAAATAGGATTTTAGCAATATATTGGCATGTATTACAAGTGCCATTGAAAAATCAACAGTGGCCATGACTAGTTAATCCCCCAGTAAAATGCTGTCTTTACATTTCCAAAGGCCCACGGAGCGTCATCCTAAACCCACACTACCGTAAAACTTCTTCAAATCCTTTTTACAATCAAATTAAACCTCCAACGAAGCGTTACTAAGCAACGGACGCGTAACCAACAGGGGTCCGCGTCGGTAACGCCTACTTTTTGTTTATGAATTGCGACCTTTAACCCATGTGTATGAGTTTACTACACACTTTGCGTACAACACGTTCGTAGCGGTGCATTGTGATTTCACAATGAAGTAACCCACATTTGTCGCCTTTCTGTAACGTCCGGTACTTCCCAGGTGCCTAGCATTTTTTATCTGGCGTAATATTAAAGCAGTTTTTGGTGGAAAGTTTGTTGCAGAAATTGTACAGTGATTGAAATTTTAAGCGTTTTTATGACTGCTTTTGAAAGCTAGTTTGTGGAACAGAATTGTTCATTCGCAGAATTCGTGTAGCCTGCCCAACATTGACTTTGTTGAACGACGTTGCTCGAATCACCAATTTTTGTACATGAGTGTATTCCACGATCTCACGCTGAGAAACAAATTTTCGGCTAAATAAGATCAGTTTGTGACAGCGTGCTAGGGTCTTTATTGCTGTATTCTCTACGTGTGTAACCAAAGTCATGTCTGAAAAGGAAGAAAGTTTAGAACAAGTTATCCAGGTAAGCGACAGTCACATGCAGAACGGTAAAGTGTTATGTGATTAGTGTAACCTAAGCATGTGTGAATCCACCAACGTTATATTATTTATAACTTAGCATAGCCTAACGTAGGGCTACTGAGTACAAATATCAATCCGTCTATAATGTTTAGGCCTACGACCATTACGTTTTAAAAGAGGATCGTCTTTAAAAAGTAAGTTGACATCACGGACATTTTTCTACAAAGTTATGTTGCTTAAATACTGTCTATAAAATGACTGTAAGAACATAACAAGTCATAGCCTATCTTGTTTTAAATGAAGGGCCTAGGCCTAAACCCTATAGTGTAGGGCCTACCTCTGGGGTAGCTAGTATTAGGCCTAAAGATTTACAGTCTGCATATAGGTGACGTCAGTACTTAGAATATGTGGCTGACTGCTATCAGTAGCATACATAGCTTGGACTTACTTACAATGTCAAGCTAATGTAGAAAAAATATTACTAACATTGCTTGGTCAAAAGTAAAGTTTACAAGTTTTCTTAAAAACGATGACAATTTATTGAGCATTGAGGTTAATTATTGACCATTGCTCGTCGCAGTCTTATTTATTGCAGTAATTTTTATAAAGGTATATGACATATTTATAGATGATGTATCTTACACTGGGTCGTTTAGTATAACATGTCAAGTGGAGCTTTTAAATTATTTATTTGAATTAGTTGTCACAAAGGACCACCATAAGCCTGTGTTCCATTCTATGTAGCAACACAGATTTTACAGTATTTGGCCAAACAGATTAAAAAGTTCAAAGTGCAAACCCCTAAAACCATCAGGGGGAAACCGCTTGTACATTTTAAAGAACACACATATAACAGTTTTGCTTGAAACATCCGCAAATTTCTTACAAAGACACTAATTTGTTTTAGAAACTTCAGAAATTATTATTATTATTTTTATAGAATACCGTTGACCAGATTAAAATCCATGTGCCATGGAAATGTATCATGTTTGTAGTCAGCAATTTTTGGCATTTCTTGCTGTGACTTGCAATATTGTAGTTGAAGCCATGGAGGGAGGCCATTCATGCTAAAATGTACCAGAATTTGTTAGAACAATATGTGAAATCTGTGAGAGCATTTTGAAAGTTTTAAGAAACTGTGCAACCAAATACAGTGCTATGTTAACTATCAAAATAGAATTGATTGTCACAATCAAATGCTAAATTATCCCTGACTGAATTAGGTCTAGGGGATGGTCTTTAAGGAAGGGCCAGAGGCTAATGAAAAAGAGGGTTGTTTGGCTCTTGGGTCATTAAAGCAGATCTTGTGTGGGGCAGAGGGAGGGTCTTGGAGCCCTCCCCAAGAAAGACATTAAAAGTTAAGACATCAAACATGGTGTATTCTGAGGCATATTAAGACTATAAATTAAAATGCAAGGTTGTGCGTTTGTAGAAAAAATTGTGAGGTTGAAAAGGGAGCCCTGGTTGTACCTGTAGATGCGGTCTTATATTTTCCTTGGCTGAAAATATTAGCCCCCCCAACTGAACCATTCCCCCAAGGCTGAGGATGGGGTGGGTTGGGGGGGGGGTTGACTAGCCTTCCTTTGTGCATACCACTGGACTACATTTAAGTAAAAGTAAAACTAGTAGCTGTGGAATGGAAAGCGAAAGCAAACTGATTTAAAGGAACATTATGAACTTGAAATCGTAGATATCTAAATCAGTGTATTCTTAGTCAATACTGTTCGTCTACCTTGATCACAATCTGTATTGATAGCTATAGCCTTTATTACATACATCCTGTATAAATAAGATTAACACAGTAGTGTAGACCTGTACATGTCCTACTGTTATATCATTGAAAGTTGGACATACATCAAGTGAATATATACTTAAAACTGAAAGTAGTAAGACTTACTTACTTATTCATGCATGATAGATGGGATTAAATATGATACATTGTGTATCCACATTTCTCAAAATGAATTAATTAGTATTACAGTAAAGAAGTTTCAAATATCCCTGAGGTTCTTTACAATGTATTAGGCAGACAGCCTATAGTAGATCTCTCTCTGTTTGAAGCAGGCTTCTTTTAAATCAGAATTTGTCAGTCTACCGGTCGTTTCCTGCCTAGCCTTGAAAGCCAGGATACGCTCGTTTCCTGTTCACTGAGTTTATGCTTAGTTCTAATATTCTACTGAAACTGACACGTGTAGAAACTGGCAAGGTTTTTGTTATAATTTGAATTATCTTACCTGGATTTTACCTTTACAGAGCAGAGGAGTCATTATAGACAAAGGTGTTGTGCAGTACTGTAGGGTATAGGTAAGGAGGACATTCACATGTACTGTAGGCTATGTTATCAGTGGTGTGAAGCTCACAGTACAGTTTATTAATTGTCTGTTCATTAACTCATTACTGTACATACCATAGTGTAATGTAGTTTATTCTTCAGTTTGTTTAGCTATATCTAGGCTCATTAGTGTTACATTGCACATTGTAGGAACTATTGTAGACTTATCTCTATAGGCTTACTACAGTACTGTATTAATGTGAGAACTAAATTAGGTAATTAAAAAAATGATGGAATGTTGATGTGTGTATTGTATAGTATTCAGGAAATAATTTCATCTTTATTTATTTTTTTTTTGTAGCAATTTTTAAAAAGCTCTTACTTCTGTCTCTTATAAAATATTATGGTTCATGTGGACAAAAAAATTGCTGTACAGTGTACATCTTTCCACTGGAACTTTGGCATCGTAGTTTCGGATGTAGTATGGGGATAAATGATTCCCGGAAAATTAAAATTTTCAAATCTGCTTTAAGAAGTGCTCTTTAATACTGATTCAGGTAATTTTATAAGTTAGAAAATAGGGAAGTTAATTTTTTTTTATTCCTGACATATAATGTTACTGGAGCTTGGCTTCACATTACTGCCGCATTGATGATGTGACTTTAATGTACAACTTTTCCCAGTTATGTTAACATTCAGTACATATTTAGTACATAAAATACTGATGTTTAGTGCACATTGCTTTGAGAGCTGTTCAGTCAATTCTGTTGTCTATAGGAAAAGGGAGATATCCATACCAATATTGTATGATTATCACATTGACTGTAATATTGTTTCCTTTTGAACGTAATAAGAACTTAATTTGTTGCGTGCACAAAAACTGTAAAGTATTGTAATTTAATTCTTTGCAACAGTAAATTAATGCAATTCACAAACCTGCTATAAACATAATTTAATTTTAAAACAGCTGTTTTTCATTTCATCTGCATTTTAATTTTTTTTACCGAACCAACATAGTATAACTGAAAATGCACATTGATCAATCTTCAAACAAACACACCCTGCTCAAGGTCGAATGTTTTCATCAAAAATAGGAAGATTATTGAGTGAGTAATTGATGAATTATAAATCCTCTTTGAAGCATTTAGCCGCCCATTCTCTTTCCAAACTTGTATTAGTCACAGCAAGCAAGTTAAAAATTTCCAAAGTTTCAACTTTTCCTCTCCAATATTTGATATGATGTTTATTTGACAAGTCATGGGAATGAAGTAAACAGTGTGGGAGTTTGGTATTGAATAGCATAGAAAACTGTAATAATCAGCTAAACATTTTCGCATTTTACTGTGCACACTGTATTAGAGATGAGTAAAGCAAGTCTCTTAGGAAAATCAATGGGGTAAATTTTTTTGTTCTGTACTCGCTTGACGATCATTTTAACAACTACAACCAATTCTTATAAGTACATGTGACTTCTGTGCTTTTTTCATCTACTACAAATTAAAGCTCTTAGGATCACATGTTACAAAACAAAAGTACTCCTACAATGTTGCTCTTTTCACACCTGTCTGGTGTATTTGATTTTGCCATCAAACACAAGTAAGTACATAATGAGATTACCTGACTATGAATTGTGAGTGGCTCTTTTCAACAATGTTAAAGTGACTGTACTCTATCTAGATAGCGTTCAATTCAACACTTTGGCTTGTACAGTTATTAATCAATTCATTACTGACTGACTTTAAAGGGACAAACAGAGCCATTGATTGTGACTACCAATATTCATTGTAATAATAATAATAATAAATGAGACTTATATAGCACCAAATCAGTAGACAAAAGTCACTGCTCAAGGCGCTTTACAAAGAAAGCAGGTTAATTTACAAAAGAGCAAGTGAAAAGATGGGTCTTAAGTAGACTTTTGAACGTAGAAAGTAGACTGCCGGCCTTGCTTATGGATGGCACCTTGAAAAACCTGTGAATACAAACATTGTCACAATCAATAATCGTGTAAACAGATGCATTTCAAAACTGTTAGATATTGTGTAAAACTTTTTTGCTGTATGATACTTTTTGACCAACTTTACCATACCTAGTTCTCATACCACTTCATTGTCCCTTTAAGGAAACCTCCTCCCCTCCTGTCAGTTACCCCCCCCCCCCCTCACCTTTTTCTTCAACCTACATGGTAGCATTAAGTTTGCAGTTTCTCAAATGTAGCTACTCAATCCTGCAGAAATTTTGCTGCAAAATAGATATAAGTGCTTGTTCCCTTTAAAGTAAGACATCACAGACTGTAGCGTGGTTAGTGGAAAGGCAAATATATCCACAATAAGTGATAGCATCTGCGATGTTCAAAGCATTGCTGCTTGAGCCTTTTTGGCCTTGTACAAATAGCACATTTTTGTGTTGTCCTAGTACCTCTTCAGCAATCTGGGCACACTGTTTGTTTTTTCTTACTGTTGACTAAAGTAGTCTTGGCGTCTGTTTGCAGATCAAGCTGAATATTTGTGTTGACTTCTGCCGTCAGTCGGTTTTTTTGGCTTTGGTCTGCGTGTGTCGTGTTGCGGCACTGCTGTGGATGAGGCACTAAACTGATCATTAACAACGCCCTTAATGATCTGCATGGGGTTACCATGGCGATGAAAAGTGCTGTTGGTTGTTAGTTATAGTGTTACATTACTGAATGAAATAAGAGCTAGTTATTCTAATTAGATGATGCTATCAATATTTGAAAGAATTTCTTTTCTTTAATAGGGGTATAGGTATTATAAGTGAGTGAATGAAGAATTGAACCCTGACTGGCTGACACCAATATTGGTATTAGGAAATGGGGTCTGGTTGCAACATTTTGATGCCAAGTTCATTGGTATGCTCTGGTTCACAAGCATTCTATATATCTTAGTGTATGAGGTTTTAACATTGCAGTGGACTAGTGAAGAAATTATCCATCAAAGTATGAATGGGGAAATGAAGTTTAAGCAAACTAATCTGTACTCTGTGAAGTACTGATCTTGCATGCAAGGATCTCTTCGGTGTGATGTCCTTTTGCCCTTTCCTCATTTGGTCTGTGTTATATGTAGTTGGTCCTGACCAGTGTAAATGCACAATGGACCAAACTGAGCTATGGAATATGAATCATCATAAATCCTCCCATGAATGTGATAACCTATGGTCTCCCGATGTTGGACAATCCCTTCGGTTTAATGTCCATTTGCGTGATATATTAAGACCATTTTGTTTAATGCATAAATTGAGAGGAGAGGGGATGGGGGGGGGGGCTGGGGGGAAAGAGTGTGATGTGGTATCACATGGCTAGATCACTGTGTGGGTGTAAGTTATAAAATTGGCTATAGAGGTCATGTGATCTGGACGAGATAAAATGAGACCAGGGTTACATTATAAGTGTTCCATAAGTCTTTGCGACAAGTCTCAAGCCACAAAATAATGCAGCTCAAGGTGAATTTGCGGACTCAGGTCCCCAACACTGGGCAACATACATTCAACATTCTTACGCAGTGTATTTTATTTACTTTGACAGAAATTAGAAGACACTGTCCTTTCTAACAAAGACAATGAAGAACTGCCTGCACTGAGAGGCGAAGGGGACTCGACCACCAAAGTACCCGCAAGGCTCCGTGAGATTCTGACCAAAAACTTCCCGGAGGAGAACGGTCACGAGACAGAAGAGGACATGGCGCTGTCCCAGAGCTTGTCCTCGGTTCAAGAGGAGAATAGGATGCTCTCGAGTGAGCTGAGCAGAGTGGAAGACCTCCTGGCAGCAAGCAGGGCCGACAGGGATGAACTGGCCATTAAATACCAGGCCATTGCGGACAGAGTGAGTAGAAACTCATACCTCCTCTCTCCTCTCCCTCCCCCTCATCTCTCCTGTCCCCTCCATCTCCTCAGACTCTGTCCACTCCCTCACCCATTCCTCCATTTCCCTCATCTATCCCTCCACCTCAGTCCCCCTCCATCTTCCCCTCCCTCCTCCCCTCTCCTTACCTCTCCTCCACTAAGGTTATTCAGGTTTTAAAATACCAGTTAAAGTGTAGGCACCAAGCTTTTCCCAAATAGCTCCATGTTGTTGGCAAGAGAGTGTGTCAGAGATTTTAACTGTGGTGCTGCCTCAGCAAACTGTTGAGATCCAGACCCTAGTAAATTATAGGTAACTTTGTAAATGTGCCTTTTTCTGTTACAACTGATGCAAGAGTTGTAAAGCTGTTAGAAGACAGGTAAAATAATTTGCTTGTAAAATGTCCAAATTCTGGTAAGTTTTGGAAATTTTGCCAAGAACTGGCAGTGCCATTACAATGAGGGGTGAACATTACGACCAGGAAAATTTAAAACTATTTTGTCAAAGTGATTTACATTAAGAGGTTATTTCGTAACTAGTTAGTTGTACAGTCTGAGTGTTACTATCAACATCTAATTGGGCCCTCATTACCCTCAATAATTAGCAATCTTCTTCTGCAACAGTTACAGTACTGTAAATTTAAGATCCATTTCAGCCTTGCGTGAAGTGAGCCGATTGCGTTAAAATTCATTTTCAGTTTTCGCTCGTTTGGAATTATTGTACAATTTGACAGATCTTTCCAGACAGAAAACATATGGATTGCCTTTGGATGCCAGTTTCTACTTGAAAAAGACACTTTCTTTAATACAGTGTGAACCCACTTGTGATTCTTGCTTCTATTTCATTGAGCTGCCTTTATTAACTGGACAATTGATATTCTACTCATCTGCCTATTTGAGAGACTTACTCTTGTTTCATACTATTAGTTACTGGGTACCAGTTTAACCATCTCATATGAGAACAATAGAGGATGAAATTGATCAAGTTGCCAGTTATTCTCCTTTGATAACAGCTCCCTTGTTTACTCATAAAGACAAATTTAAAAGAAAATCTATAAATCCATTTCCTGTTTTGTCACCATTCCTTTTCATTCTATTGGATTAACCTTAGTGACTGACACGCTTCTATCCCTAAGTAGCAAGCTTGTATTGTACTCAGCACCTTCTCCAGCTGGGAAGCTTCAAGGGTATATCCTTGGCTAATTGTATGCAACTCATTTAAATAACAATGGTAGCTGCTCCAAAGATTTCGGCCGTGACAGACTATTTATAGCGCCAGCTCATCCCGATGAGACGAGGACAGCATCATGAATGAAATACAATACATGAGGTCCCTGGATCGGGCATTGGCATTGAAGCAACAAAGGAGAAATGATAAAAAGCCATCAACATTTCTCATTAAATGAAGAAAATGAAAATGTTACATTCCTAAACAGTACATGAGAGGATGAGAGTGTGACATTAATATGTAATCATTTGATGCAGGTGTATCACAGTTGGACCAAGTTCTGTTGAAGATGTCAAAGCTGATATTCTATTTCACCACCGAGAAGACCCATTGTAAACAGTTTTTTTATCAATCCTTTTCAAGTTCTCGGACTGCAGTGAAAACCAGTACTGCGCTCAATTTGTCACTCTATTGTCATGTAAATTAGCAAGTCTTCTCTCCCCAGTGGCGTCTTCCTTTTCAATGGTCGCGGTGTGAATGGAGTAGCATCTCCACAACATCAATTACATGTATTGAGGATGACTCTTAAGTCTGGAGAAAAATCAATAAATCTCTTTTTACTTCTTCTTTGCATGGACCAGAAGAGGAGGAGTGATGCTCCTCTGTGTATGAATTCAAATGTTTGTTAATATTCAAACTTCATCGTAACACTCTGTATCCTGACAGACTCATACGCATTCAGAGTATACTGTATATTTTAATTAGGAAGTGAAGACATTTTTTGTTTGTTGATGATTAGAAATTGTTTCCAAGGGAGAGTTTTTGATAACATTTTTTTGAAAGAGGATGGAGAGTGAAGAAGATGAAGATGTTTTCTCGGAGGATCAGTCGCAGAACGGTGGATATGTGAAATCTAGGGTGCAACAAGCAAGTAGCACAGTTTATGTTTGTGTTCATTGCACTTATTCCATTTTCTCTGTTTTCCTTAATTTT
>KN893866.1:0-10147 GCA_000934455.1 Apostichopus parvimensis | reverse complement strand
GTCTCTTTGTAATAAAACTTTGTAATACAACTGCAAAATTACCTCAACTTGTAGGAGAAACTTTTAAAATTATCGTTGTGCAAGTATATTTGGTTCCAAGTGTGCAAAAATAGTAATTTTTATATTTTTGGACATTTCATCAAGATCATAGCAAAACGGCAATTTTTCGAATTTGGAAAGGTTGCATTGTGTGTAAATCATTAACACGATGTCAGTTCTACGCTTCGGTAGTTTACAATGGTTACCGTCTGATTTTCTGATCTTAAAAAGCGCGCGAAAAACTACTGCACTGAGTACAGAAAACGCTTCATAAATTGAACTACGCATGCGCTTATTCGCTGCTTTTTATATTCGTACCGTATACGTACGTACGCGCACATAATAGTTCAAATTTAATTCTATGATTCGTTCGCATTATATGCCATGCATGGGTGTCGTCAACGGTCGTTGAATTATTAACAACCCTTTTGGACTTCATAGCGTGTTTTCGTTCGTAATTGGTCTACGAAGAGCAAAAAAAACTGTCACGGTAACACTCAGTTACGCCATTATCTTGGCCAAAGTTAGACCTATCTTTAAATTAAATTAAAATAGGACCCTAATGATAGTTTAACTTTAACTTTTAAGGCTAGCCAAGATCTAACGAGTAACGGTTAAGCAGACCCTACGTTATAAATTAGTATAGTAGGCCCTAGTATTACTAGCCTAATCAATTAGAATACTCTTTGCAGTAATAATAGTATTACTGCAAAAAGTATTATAAAGTAAGAGTAGTCTAAGACTAGTAAGAGCCAATAATTGATAATTAATACTAGGCCTAACTTAGACATGTCATATGTTACTATTTGTTAGGCAGGTCTAGCCTTAGGCTTAAGTAAGGCCTAACCTAAACCCCTCGCTAACTAATTTAGGGGGCCTACTATTACTAATACTAGTATTAATACCTAGGCTATAGTATAACCTATATTTACCAGATATTAGCAAGTTGGCAAGGAGAAACTTATCAAGTATCTCATCACAAACTGGGCACATTGCTGCAAAGATATATAGCAGTTTTGACATGACTAACACCGTCATATTTTGTAAGGAAACGTTCAGAATCAGAGCCGTAAAAATGCATCTAGTCTAGGCCTAGGAAAATGAACAGTTCTTTAAGTGGCAAGCAACAGCAAAATAATGTACATTGTGAGAAAAATGAGAAAGGAAATGTTCACAGGATACAGTTGTGAAATGAATTAAGGAAGATTTTCTTTGCCAGGAAGGGACCACTGTTACATTTAAGTGAGGTACACACAATACAAAGCACTTCTGTCACAAAGCACATCAGACTCAGAGGCTTTCCCTACCCCTTCCCACAGCCACACAATATGTTGGCATCCAAGCCTCAAAACGGACTAGGCCTACCCAAGTATCTTCTCTTAGTCTTATTTCTGTTAAAATTATAGTGCTCCTCTGATTATATGGCTAAGTCACATGTAACTTTTGTATGCGCATTTTCAATTTTTTATATATTTCATTTTATAGAGTCAGTCAACATATGACAATGAGCATGTCATCCAAAGAAGATAAAGAGTATGGGGACCTACGGCAATTCTTCACAGCTCAAGGTTGGGCCGAATTATCCAGTTATGAAAAGCTCCGGTTACAGAACATGAAGCGTAACTATGAAATGATGGTTCAGATTGGTAAGAATAAGATGCATAAAGTCTAAAATATGATAAAATTAGCTAGGCTAAACTGATAAAAAACTATATGCATTGGTGTATATGTACATGTATATGTTTCCAAAACTAGGCGATAAACTTTGCTGCTTGACTCATATAATTCAATGAATACATTTTTGAACATTATCAGACCAAGTCAAAGTTTAAATTTTTAGTCATGAAATCTGGTGGACCTAAAAAAAATTCAGCCCATAGTTGTTTGCTGTTTACATGTTTTCCTTTTGAAATTACATCATCAAAGTTAATTATAAATTCCTTCCATTGTTACTTTTCAGTTTTTAGTAACAAGATAACAATAATTATATGCTAATGAGGCAATCAAATATTTTTGTTCTCTTCAAGGACTGACTGTGTCAATGCCAGAATTTATGACTCAGAAGAGGAGACAAATTTTTAGCCGATAGTTGTTTGCTGTTTACATGTTTTCTTCTTGAAATTACATCATCAAAGTTAAATTATAAATTCCTTCCATTGTTACATTTCAGGTTTTAGTAACAAGAAAACATTAACTATGCTAATAAGGCAAACAAATATTTTTGTTCTCTTCAAGGACTGACTGTGTCAATGCCAGAATTTATGACTCAGAAGAGGAGACAGACCAGAAAAAGATCACGGGATGACAGTGATGATGATATTAATGATGATGACTGGCGACCCACTAAGAAAGTTGTAATAAAACCAGGTTTGTGTTACTTTGAACTAAGCAAAGGTTCATTATTTTGTTAATCTTTAATAAAATAATATGAAACATAATCATATGGCTCAAAAATAAATAGAATAAATACAGTAGCACATCTGATATACATTATCAGCACAAAAAAAAGATTGAGCTTGATCAAATTATAGAAACAACCCTTCTAAAATATTTTACTTAATTTTCTTAATAAGACAGAAATGTCGTTATTGATTCCATGTGGTACATTTCAAACACAAGTTTATTAAAATACTGTTAATAATCTACTTGTTAAAGTAGTATCCTTTTTATGTTACCAAAATTAGGGTAATCATTTTTTTGTGTGTTTTAATCTAAGCTATCCTTTTAAGCTGGAATAATCCAATTTGAATATTCATTACAAAAGTAAAAAAAAAACATTACAATAACTTCTCATTGCATCCATCATTAATTTCATTTTTCAGTTATTTTCCTCTGTCTGTTTAAATTGTTTTAATTGATTCCTTCCTTTCCACAAGTTTGACAAACTGGGGGAATATACATCCAGTGTTTATGCATTAAGTATTTATTTACTAAGTGTTAATGTAATCGATGCTTGTTAAGATAGGCGTAGGAGCCCAATTTGATTTGGGGGGGCTGTAACGACTTGGCCGAAAAATATAACAACAATTTTCCGCGCGCGTTCAACATCTTAATGTGCATAGGCTGCATATAGACCTGCATCGGTTATTACATCGCATGCCAATAACATACAATCAATTGTCGTGTTATTACCCCCATCCATATTGGTTATAATTATTGGGGTTGTCAATACAATAATAATGATAATAACAATATCAGTTTAACCTTTGAAAAAATACACTGCAAATTATTTTTCTTTCAGTAGGTGCCCAAAAATTCTCAGCATATTGCCCCGAATTTTCACAAAAATTTTTGTTTGGGTGGCGCAGCCCCCCAGGCCCCCCCCCCGCCTCCTACGCCTATGCTTGTTAATGGTATTGTTGCTTATAATTATTTGTACTGCAGGAAGGAGGTCTAAGAGCAAACTGCAGCTATCAACTAACCAAACTGTTTGCAACAACCAACCTCAGGTAATTGTAATGATTATATATTTTGATAAACTCCTTTTATAGACCTGTATCAACCCGAGTGTGTTAACAAACCCACTCTTTGTTATTGCTTGCATGGTTCTGAATTCATAGTCTTTTTTCACTTTCATCTAATTTTCACTAATCATCATAAATAACCTTTTCTCTTTTTCATTTGGCTATTTTGTAGCTTCCTGTTTGTCTTAATTGATAATTCTTGACTGAAAGTGTCATGCTCTGAGTAATTTTCAGCATTGTCACCAACGCAGATATCTGTGTCCAGGATGCAAAATCTTCAAACTGCTTGTGTCCGACAGATGCATTATTTTGAGAAAACAAACCCCATGTACACACACCCACAACTAGGCCTTTGGCAAGCATAACAAGACAGTTAATATTTAATATTATATATTGATGTATATTTAAGATTGATATTTACCTCATGGCTCTGATCTTTCATGGGGAATAAATTATTGGTACTGCATAGCAATTAATATGCTATTCTAAAAGGTCAGATTGCTATACAAGTGCAAAGATGTATAGCAAGTTTTGTACACAGGAATAATAATATTTTGTGAGAAATATTCATAGCCTCCTTCAAAACTGCTACACAAACTTAGAGAATTATTACACCGCCCCCTCCCCCTACCCTTTCCTGTTTGGGAAATCCTAGATCTGACATTGAGCAACATATGTACCAATATGTATCACATCAGTCAATTTGAAGAAAGGCTATCAGTAATATGACAGTATGACATTGATTTATATATTGGGAAGGTCATCCAGTCAATATTAAAGGTATGCTGCATTGGGTCCAAATATGCTAGATATTCAAATATGGTCACCTTTGGTCAAAATTCTTAAACTGTTTTGATTACAACCTTCGAGTAAATTTTCCTCACTGGGACATTCAGTCTTCTTGTGGGTTCCTTAAAATGTCTGAGAACAATTTGGAGAGTAAAGACCTCCAGGAAAGTCCTTTTTGAAAACTTCTAGCAATTAAAGCATGCTATAATTGGCCAAATTATAGCATGCTATAATTGCTAGAAGTTTTCAAAAAGCACCCCAGGGCCCTATACTGACTACCTTTAATTGCTTTGTCCATATAGCCTTGTACGCCTCTGGTTGGGTATTCTGGAGATTCTACCATTAAAGACACTGATGGAGGTGACAAGAAGACCAAACTAAATGGGAAGAAAAGAAAGAAAAGTAAAGGTAATATTGGGAACTGATCATTTTTGGCACACAAGTCATCCTAAATTTCATCCACATTTTGTCTTTACACTCAGGGAAGACACAGTGATAGATGTATCCAGAGCAGCCTATTGTTATACTAGATGTAGTTATCATGTATTGATTGAAGATAAATGCGGCTTACTTGAAGGTGCCAATTGAAATATGTTAATTTATCATCTTTCTCATATTTTTTTGACATTAATAATATGAAATTATATGAAATTTGGAAGAGCACATCCATTTTTTTGTTTAGTTATTTTGGTGTTGGTTCACAAGATTGGGACAAAAGTTTGCCAAAAGAAGTACCTTATTGTGATTGTATGATTATATAAGATTGTTTAGATGGTCTAATGCATAATGAGGATTTAATGTGTATATTGCAAGCTTGCACCCATTGAACTAAATCCTTTTTTACAACTTCAAAAGACTGCCATTAGGGTGTGATCTCACAGATTTAACCTTCAATATTTCTTGAAAATCAGATTTGGGTTGTGCCTAAAAGTAATAAAATCAGCTTTGTTAAGAAAATTTGGATTGTCTTTTATAAAATTTTGAAATGTCAATATATTATTATTGCAGTCAAAACTTTGTTATCGTTATGTATTGTTTGTTGATGGCTTAAGTCATATTGACAATTAATGTATATTGTTCTAACATCAAAATGTCAGTTAATGAAGGTATATGTTTCAAAATAATGTGAAAATGTACAAAAGCTAATAAAAAACCATCCAGTATAATTTATTATATGAAGCAGAATCCAAACCCAATAATCGTTGACTTTTTCGTAATGTAGCAATGCCTAGTATGAAACTTTTAGAAAACCAGTCTATCATTTTCCTTGATAGATGATGTGAAAGCATCTGGTAAAGAGCCTAAACGTTACTATCCAAGGAGGAATCAAACCTCTGTTTGCTACAAGGAAGAAACTGTGCCAGATGATGACCATTTCATTTGTAAGTAGAATCACTTAATTTGAAGACAACAGTTACTGCAAAGGAAGATTTACAACTAGTGACTTTGTATTATATTTTAACTGCATTATTATAGGTATTGTGAAAAAACGAACAGAGGCTTTTTTATTTGGACATCAGAATTGTGTGATAGGTTTTAAATGTAAAATTTTCATGGATATGTACTTCAGGATTCAATGTCAGTTAAGCAGCGGCCATGAGCCAGATGGCCCCCATAACTTAATTATCACTTAATTTTGCAGACCACGTAACAAAACCTTTAAAATACCTTTATTTAAACAAAAAACGCTCTTTAGTTTTCAAAAATACTCTAAAAACCTTTAAAAATTATTTTTACTTTAAGTGACAAAAAAAAAATATATATATATATATATTTTAAAGACTTGGTTTAGAGTAGAAGTATTGTATTCAGTCATGCTAAAAATTGGTCATTATTAAGTTTTTTGGACAGCCAGGCAAGATTCATGCAGTGATACAAAACAGACTCACAAACAACAGTTAATGTTAGTCAGGTATTTTAAGTGAAGGCCACAGATGATGTAAAACTTGGCATAGATGGTGATTATGTTACAAATTAACTTCATTTTGGCCCTATTAAAACCTTTATTTTCATGTTTGAAGCCTTTAAAACCTTTATTTCATCATTTACAACCTTTAAAAAAAAAACTTTTCATTTTTTTTATTTTATTTTTTTTATTGAAACTTTGTGAATGGGCCTGACAACATCTGATCTATATTGATATCATGATGGCAAGCAAGCTGAAAAGAGTCTGTTTAAATTTATAATGGTCTAATCATTTCTCATCTGAGGGCAAATGTGATTCTTACAGACAAGTTATAGAATACCAAAAGAACGTCAACATTCAAAGAAACATTCAAAATGTGTGATGGCATTCAGGGATGTGCTTTGAATGCCAGCTGAGTTTGTGCAATAGTGTGATCCACGTCATGGGGGAGGGGTCTAAGGGGTGGAGTGCAGTGGCGGAGCTAGGGGTATTGGTCAGAGGGGGCGAGAATGGTCTGTAGGGGCACTTTTGACACTATCCAAGGGGAGCGCCACCACGGGTTGGCGCGGAGTGTACAGAAACTTTTTGAGTAAAGATACTCACTAGTTTCTGGAAATGACCCATTCCGGGCCTTGCTAATTTGCAGATAATGTGAAAAATGTCAATAGGTAGATGAGCTAGAGCACAATAAAAAAGGCAATAATCGCGAATAAGTAAAAAGTGGTAAAAAGCTGAAAAAGGCGCCAGCAGTCCATTTGAGTCCATCAGGGGGGGGCATCCGCCCCCCCTGACTGTATGGACGCTCCGCCACTGGTGGAGTGTCCCCCTCTTGTTCCTATTCTGGACTAACTTCTGTGCCAAGTATTCTCCCATATTTTGGTAATGGTAAAAGTTTTTAAATTAATCATCAAAAGTAGTGTCGGGTGGAAATGTTTCAAATAAATACTGTTTGTGCTGGGCGGCATTCAGAGCTGCCTGGCGCAGCCGCCTGCCGCCGGTTGGGGTGCGCACATCCCTGGGAAATACAGACCACACTTACTATGATCCAGATCCTGGCAAAAGGAAATTTTTATCTGGCAAATGTAGTTTCTATTCAAGCAACCCATATGGATTGTTAGATACAAGATATTGAGATGGAGATTAATTCAACATTGAAGGATATGCTTCTCTTCTCTACACTAATTGTGTCATATTGTCTGCCACTGGAGTATCCATTTAAAGTTTTATTTACCCAATTGATGTAAACGTGAAACCCACAAAAGTTTGCATATTAATGGGGATGCATTTTTTTAATACTTTAATCATGTGTCTATAGACTGTGAAGATTGTCAGGAGTTTAATGAATCTTCGTGCCACAAGCATCCACTAATCATCATCGAAGATAAACCAGTATCACAGCGAAGCAGACACAGAGCAAAGCACAGCCTCCCACAGGGACTGTCCATCAAAGAGACACCAATTGTGGGTGCTGGACTTGGTGTATTTGCCGATAAACCTTTCCCTAAAGGTGTGCGGTTTGGACCATATAAGGGAGAAGTTGTCAAACAAGAGGCGGCTTTCGGTGGTGGTTATGCCTGGGAGGTAAGTGTCCTTTTAATCACAAGCTGGATTTGCCCATTATGTGAAATTGCAATGGTGACACAAGAGTTTAATCTTGATATGGTTTCATAGAAGTTTAACACTTAATAACCCACATGATGTCATCCCTCCATCTCCTCCCACTATCTTAGATCAAATTGTAGCAGTTATCTCCTAAGCTGACATTGACAAACAATATGGCTTTCATTACTGCAATAAAGTTTTGTAGTTGTGACCAAAATTTACCCCCAAAAAAAGTATAAATCCAGCAACTCCATGTTAAATTGCAATTGACACCTATTTAATAATTGTTGAAATATTGGTGAAAAGGGTTGTTGTAGGTTTCAGAGTTTTCCCAACATTAACAGTGAACACAAAGTACCTTTTCACATTAGAATGTTAAAGATCATCAGTATAGGCCCCAAGTTTTAGCATGCTAAAACTTGCTAAATATTTTGAAAGTCTACTTTTGTGGTGGTCTGTATCTTCAAGTTACTAGTACTTCCATAGATATTGAGACGTTGTAAATGAGACAACTCAGTATCTCAGTGAGGATAAATACTTTGAGGTTGGAAGTCGAATACTTCTTGAAGAAAGTTGGAGCATGAGTGACCATACGTTAACTTCCTAGCATATTTGGGGCCAATGTCAATGACCATTGATGGAACTTTATTGAAAATTGTTGATGCTTTAGTTAAACTAAGTTAAGTTAAACTAATTAACAATTGTTGGCAAGCTTAGTTTATTATGCCCTGATTAGTTTTAAAACTTTGGTCAGTCTGGATAATGTTTATTTCTTATAATACTATGGTATATAAACCCTTTTCTTTCATGTCCTCTCAATTGTCTTTGACAGATATGTTCAAGTGGTAAGCCATCTCATTACATCGATGCAAAGAATGAGACCAAATCAAACTGGATGAGGTTTGTCAACTGCGCAAGAGATGACAGGGAACAAAATCTTGTTGCTTTTCAATATCTTGGGCAAATATATTATCGCTCATACAAACCAATTCCATGTGGCACTGAGCTTTTAGTGTACTATGGAAAAGATTATGCCAGAGATTTGGGGATAGAAAGAATCTTTCCAGATGAGTCTAAAAGGTTTCACCAAACAAGTAAGTTAAATGCTATTTTTCTTCTTTTTTTCTTCTTTTTAGATCTTCTTGGTTAAATTGTATTACCTCAAAAAATAAACTGTAATCCAATTTGTAAACAGTTCTGTCATATAGTAATGAACGTTATGAGGATAACAAATTTCTGTGCTTTGAAAAGTTTATGAGGCACATGGACAACTTCCCATACGTACGTACCTTGATTGTGTGCTTAATTAATTCCTCTGTTGTTGAGGTATAAATTGTTGTCGTGAGCATATAAAACTGAAAGGAGTATAACTTTCAAAACATTTTTTATACCAAAAAGCATCCTTCTTCCCCTCCGTTTTCCCTGAATAACTCTAAAGTGTACAACTTTTTTTCAGTGCCAAGAACTTCAAGTTTCGGCTGTGAGGATTGTGGGAGTCTATTCACCATTCAGATATACTTGCTGAAGCATCTGAAGTATACACATGGGAAGCCAATTTTCTTTCCGAGACCCACTTCAGTAGAAGGCTCAAATAAAGGTATCATGTCTACTAACAGCAGCATCCCAAGTAAAGTTTTCATTGGGAGACAGAACTCTGGCCATGATTTTAGAGTAGGCAACGATGCATCAACCAGTTCTTTGGATCATATCCAAATCAGTGAAAGAAAGAAACCTCTTGACAGCTTAGATAGAACGATTGAAAAAAGTAATGACATTTGGTTAGAATCTGGGCAAACATATCAGAACGAAGCAACACAGATGATAATCTCCAAAGCTGGCATTGAACATACTAAGAATGTAGATTGTCCTATAGAAGAGCCATACATCAAAGTTAAAACAAGAGAGGTGAACTATCAACTCCAGAAAACACCTTTGAAAGACAGAGACTCATTGCAGGACCATCACATTGACGACACAAGAACAGAATTCACGAAGCCTGGATTTTGTCGTAAAAGAATTGAAACTTCTCTAAAAGACTGCTATAGTATTGGGCAAAGTGAACAATCTACGCAAAATGAAATATCTCATTGTCATATTAAACCATGTGATAAAACTCATCAGTGTAAAACCTGTGGTAAGTCTTTCAATCAGTCAGGTAGTCTGATTACACATGAAAAAATTCATTCTGGTGATAAACCATATCAACGCAAAACCTGTGGTAAGTCTTTCAGGCAGTTAGGTCATCTGATTAGACATGAAAGAATTCATTCTGGTGATAAACCATATCAATGCAAAACCTGTGGTAAGTCTTTCAGTCGGTCAAGTAGTCTGATTACACATGAAAGAA
>KN893865.1:0-15482 GCA_000934455.1 Apostichopus parvimensis | reverse complement strand
AAACTCATACAGTATGATGATGCCCCACTACGTTGAGGTCTCAGTTGCAGTGAAACTCATACAGTATCATGATGCCCCAGTACAGTGAGTTCTCTCCTGCAGTTAAACTCATACAGTATTATGATGTCTTAGCACAGTGAGTTCTCTGTTGTATTAGGAAACTCATACAGTATGATGATACCCCAGTACGGTGAGTTCTCTGTTGCAGTGAATCTCATGCAGTATATGTTGATGCCCTAGTATGGTGAGTTCTCTGTTGGAATGAAACTCATACAATATGATGATGCCCCAGCACAGTGAGTTCCCTGTTGTATTGTGAGACTCATAAAGTATGATGATACCCCACTACAGTGAGTTTTCAGTTGCAGTGAAACTCATACAGTATGATGATGCCCCAGTACGGTGAGTTCTCTGCTGCAGTGAAACTCATACAGTATTATGATGTCCCAGCACAGTGATTTCTCTGTTGTATTAGGAAACTCATACAGTATCATGATGCCCCAGTACAGTGAGTTCTCTGTTGCAGTGAAACTCATACAGTATGATGATGCCCAGTACGTTGAGTTCTCTGTTGCAGTGAAACTAATACAGTATGATGATGCCACAGTACAGTGAGTTTCAGTTGCAGTGAAACTCATACAGTATGATGATGCCCCAGTACAGTGAGTTTTCTCCTGCAGTTAAACTCATACAGTATGAAGATGCCCAGTGTGTTGAGTTCTCTTTTGCAATGAAACTCATACAGTATGATGATACCTCAGTACGGTGAGTTCTCTGTTGTGGTGAAACTCATGCAGTATGTTGATGCCCTAGTATGGTGAGTTCTCTGTTGGAGTGAAACTCATACAGTATCATGTTGTGAGTACTATGTTGTATTGTAAAACTCATACAGTATCATGATGCCCAAGCACAGTGAGTCTATGTTGTATTGTGAAACTCATATAGAATGATGATGCCCAGCACAGTGAGTTCTCTGTTGTATCGTGAAACTCATACAGTATGATGATGCCCCACTACGGTGAGGTATCAGTTGCAGTGAAACTCATACAGTATCATGATGCCCCAGTACAGTGAGTTCTCTGTTGAAGTTAAACTCATACAGTATTATGATGTCTTAGCAGAGTGAGTTCTCTGTTGTATTAGGAAACTCATACAGTATGATGATACCCCAGTACGGTGAGTTCTCTGTTGCAGTGAAACTCATGCAGTATATGTTGATGCCCTAGTATGGTGAGTTCTCTGTTGGAGTGAAACTCATACAATATGATGATGCCCCAGCACCATGAGTTCCCTGTTGTATTGTGAGACTCATACAGTATGATGATACCCCACTACAGTGAGTTTTCAGTTGCAGTGAAACTCATGCAGTATGATGATGCCCCAGTACGGTGAGTTCTCTGCTGCAGTGAAACTCATACAGTATTATGATGTCCCAGCACAGTGAGTTCTCTGTTGTATTAGGAAACTCATACAGTATGATGATACCCCAGTACGGTGAGTTCTCTGTTGCAGTGAAATGGTGAGTTCTTTGTTGCAATAATTTTCTCAGCATAGTTGGCTCAGCATAGTTGGCTCAGCTTCAGTTCAGTTTGTAAAGGGGCTCAGTATATGATTACTGTACATAGGTCTCAATAAATACTACAATGCATACAGTCAGTCAGAAGATGAAATCTGTTGAATAAAGTTGATACATTTGTAGTGTTCGATGACTTTTGGCCATTGTCATTTTTGCATGAAATTTGTCTTGTTAATTCCTTATCGGTGACTTCATTGGGTGATGCACACAAGTGAGTATTATAAATAAATGTAATAGTATGTAATTAGCACACTTTAAAGTCTTGTAGGTTGGATATTTATGATGCCTAGAAATTTGGATTAGTAACACAGAGAAAACATGGAACTCATGATGATTAATTTCTGTGTCAGTTTAATTTTGAGTTATGGATCCAGGGAGGACCTGGTACCAAATATTAACTGCAAAAATATTGTTGCCAAATGTAGGTACATATGCAAGATTTAAAAGTAAGTACTAACGGGCATTCCTTATGTTTAGTGGATCAGCCTCTATCCTATTTATTTTGATCATTATTTGTTGCTTCAACAGGAGAGTAGAAGAAGCTGTCGTGAAGGTTGCTGATACAATAGCATGCCGGAATCTAATGAGATATATCTGTTTGCAAAAGCCACTCACAGTTATGAACAATGTTGAAGATCGTGATGGTAAGCTCCTTCAACTGCTAATATCATGTAGATTTAAATAAACTCTCTTAACAAGTAGTTTATTTCAAAGTGAATAAAATATTAAAACTAATAATAATAATATAATAATAAATTATATTTATATAGCGATTAATATAGCGTTTCAAAGCACTTTACAAATGAAGAAAGAGACACAGGAAACCAGGGAAGAAAAGAAACTTGTCTCTTGAAAACAGAAGGGGAGGGAGGGTCACAAACGTAAAATGAGAGTTCGTTCCAAAGAGAAGGCGCAGCGACAGAAAAGGCACAATCGTCATAACGAGCGCGGCCGCGGGTAGTGGACCAGGATTTAGTCGCAAATGCGCATGACAGGAAGAGCGAAGCGTAACTGTAGTTGACTGACGTAAAGGAGTAAGAGAGTCAGTGATATATTGAGGAGCAAGCGCGTTGATCGCTTTGTAGGTGAGAAGTAGGATCTTAAACAGGATGCGCTGAGAGACGGGAAGCCAATGCAATGAACGAAGTACAGGAGTGATGTGATCAAACTTTTCAGCAGGGTTCTGAATTCTCTGAAGGGGAGCAATATGAGAAACTGGCATTCACATACAAACTATTGCAGTAATCCAGATAGCAGGAAACAAAAACCTGAACCAGTCGAA
Source organism: Apostichopus parvimensis (assembly GCA_000934455.1). NCBI lineage: Eukaryota > Metazoa > Echinodermata > Holothuroidea > Aspidochirotida > Stichopodidae > Apostichopus > Apostichopus parvimensis. The sequence continues at coordinate 12,624 of KN893865.1, read as the reverse complement.
CAGTTGAGCATTGATCTAGATGCCTCGTGAGTTTACGAATTTCCAAGATCACATGTATTTTCGGAAGGAGTTATGACATTTGTACCAATAGTGAGGTCAAGCAGGTTACTCGAACCTCTAAACTGGGAGGTGACGCGGATGACTTTGGTCTTTGAATCGTTAAGGAGTAAACTGTCGCAAGTGGACCATTGCTTGATGTCAGTGATACAATTGGAGAGACTGGTTAGGTTATATCATGATCATACTGTTTCATGATAATGTCAAGTTGCTTATCGTCAGCATACATAACGTGTTTTACACCCTTTTGTGAATCGATAAGATAACTTAAAGGACCAGTACACAAAATGAATTCAAGTGGTCAGACCCTTGTGGAACCCCCAAGGTATTAGGTAAGGAGACGAATGAGAATCATTTAAGACGATAGTTTGCTTTCGGTCTTCAAGATAGGACTCAAGCATATTTATAGCCCATCCAGTAATACCGTAGCTTTGCTACAATCTTTCAATTACGATTTGCTAGTCAATTACGTCGAAAGCTGACGAGAAGTCAAGCAAGACGACAACAGCCTCAAAACCTTCATCGATAGCAATGAGCATATCGTTGTAGATTTTGATGGGAGCAGTCTCAATAGAGTGGAAACTATGATATTCCGATTGCATCATAGAGAATAGTCCACAGTCGTGTAAATACATTCGCAGTTGCGCAGTAGCTATTTTCTCTAAATGCTTCCGAGAAACATTAGATTGGCAATGGGTCTGTAATTACCTAAGTCATTATGATTTAAATTCGATTTCCTCTAACAGTGGGACAACATGGGCCATTTTGAAAGGTTCTGGAAATGAACCTGAAGGTAGAGAAATATTTATAATGTGAGTTATGTACGGAAGAAGAACGTCAATACAAGATTTCACCAGCCAGGTGGGTATAGGGTCCATTTTGCAGGATTTTGAAGGACACTCCATTATAGTCTTGCATATTTGACTCTCAGTGACAGGCTCGAAGGAAGTGAATTCACTTTTGCAATCAGCACCCAAATCGGGGAGAACACCTGGACTTGGGTTTTCAACACTGGTGGTGACTTTGTTGACTTTGTTTTAAAAGGCAGCAAAATCGTTAGCTAATGCCTCATCGGACTCGTGGTATGGAAAGACTGGATCAGACTTGACAGTGGCCTGACAGCTTCGGGGAAAAAAGGAAGAGGCTTATGATATCACAGGTAGTGATTTCTGTTGTCAGGTATTCTGATTTTGCTTTGGTATACAACTGTCTATGCACCTCTGACCCTGTTTTAATCAAAGTGCGCTTAGTTTCCCTAATTTCTTCTGTGTATCAAGTAGCATTTGGTCTCAGCGAAAGAAATGAGGTATTGACGGAGAGGTGTTTGTCTACCACTTGGCAGAGAGAGGAGTAATATTGCACAACTGCATCAGATGGATTCGATATAGACAATTAGTTCGGAAATGAACTTGAAATATCCCGTTTAAACTGTTCTATGTTAAGATCGAATCTCTAAACCCTCTTCTTTGTTGGGGGAGGACGTTTTACAACGTGATCAAATAGAAGTTCTCTCAAAATGATCACGTCAACTATCAAGTCATCACCTGCTCTGGCAATTAGAAGGTCCAGGGTGTGGCCACTCCAATGAATTTGCAAGAATCAAAAGAGTTGTAACTGTCAACATGAATGTTGAAATCACCGATGAATACTGAAATATTGGCATCAAGCAGAGAACCGAATTCACGTACAAATAGAGTATAAGTGAGTTTGTTTTTCACATAAGGTGGCGGTCAATATATTTGCAAAAGTTTGAAAATGGTAGCTTCTGGAGTTCGAACCATTCATTCAAGAATCTCTGAAGATTTGAAATTCTCGAAGTGTCTGATATGCTCAACTTGAACTGAAGGCCAATTAATTATACATATGCTACCTGCAATAGATATTAGTCGAGGTTTTTGTAGAACATTATAGCAGGGAGGGGTAACAGTAATATCGGCGATAATGTTATTGTAGGCAAAGCAGAGCTGGGGGTAAGGTCACCAACCGAATGGGGATGACAAGAACCCCAAAAGAAGATGGCACCACTTCTGAGATTTCATCAATCTATTAATTACCCCGTGGGGTAGTAAGAACAGCCTCAGACCAGATAATTAGCACTAACCGCTGCAACCAGAGTGCTCCCATCAAGGCAACATCCACGCAAACCTGAATCAACAGAAATACATAATGAGTGTATTTACTATGGTAAAACTACAGATATGGTCACTGTAAATACCCTCAGGAAACAAGTCTAATTTACTGCAAAGCTTCAAAGTTAAAATTTGCATGAACAGAGTAATGGAAGTTAAATAATGTATCATTTCTTAAATACATGCGCTTCCTCAGGGGAGAAGATCAAATTTGTGAGTTTGGATCTCGAAATCCCGCTTAAACTACAGAATACAACTAAATGTGGGAAACAACTAAAAACCCACACCAAAACAAAGCCATCATCGCACAATTAAAGGTATAATACATTACTCAATGACATGTAACACAGGTGGTATGCAAAATACACTCCTTGGAGTCAATACCATACAGAATACCAGATTATATAGGCCAGCAATGGTGACATATTCAAAACAAAACTCATGGGATTAGTAACGTAACTTCTGTCTACACGCTATTTCAATAGAGAGCCTTGCGTCAGGCTACCTAGCATGGCCTACGCTGACAAATCTCAAATCGAGGAATACAACACAATCACAACTTTACTCCACGTAATCTGCAGAATAAGGACGACATAGCAATGAACTCACCAGCACAACGGCTTTATTCACCAGACAGTTCTCTAAAAATGGAAACCATTACTTCATTATTTTCGTCTACTATGAATATTATTTTAGTCAGTTACCAGGCCTCTAATGTGCGTACACTCGATCGTTTTCGAGCGGGCAACCTGATCCAGCTTGGTCAGAGATAGCGTCGCCTACCTCCAGTGAAAGTAGTACAATTAAACAATTTTACAGCTCATCGGTGGGGGAATATTCTAGTAAAATTACCCTGTCTCCAGTAAAGCTGGTCTGATAACATTGAAATAGGCAGCTCTTCCTGTAGAAACTACGTCAAACTAAAGCTAAAGCCAACAAGTGACATTAAAACTAGGTAACTTGCAGCAAACAGGGGACTACGTTCACATGCGGAGAGCTGATCGGTATGAAGTAGTGAGGAGGATGTAAGGCAATTGACAATTCCTAGACACCCTACCCAGCTGGAGGAGGCGAGGCAAAGGTCTCCCACATGCAAATAACAAGTCAGTGACTACTACGTCTAATAGCTTACTAAGTAGTTGTGGCCTAATCAGTACACTACATTATTATCCCGGAAATCACCCCTGAGCCACGATTCAGTTATGACACAATTTTGTGTCATAAATTTTTGTCTAAATTTTCATCCTATAATAAGATCACATATTGTAGGTGTCTTACCATTTATAAAACTGGCGTTCCAATGTCCAACGCATAGGCATGCGTTTGTTTCTGACAGTTTAACATGTTCGTATGTTCTTTTAGACAGATCATCCGTAAGTTGTACTAAATTATCACTTCTAACATCATTTCGATTGCTTTATTTGACCTTGAAATTGGCCTCCGAGACGTGACCATTGTTGAATCTGCGCCTCAGTTTTCCACTTCTATACCCACATTTTGTTCGGCGAGCAATTCCCAGGTCTTTCAATGAGTCCATTCTTCAGAGATGAATGGCATGATCCCGTGCTTAATAGATTTATTGATCAGCTCCGTCCAGACGTTCAAAATATCCTCGCTTGAGTAGGACGGGAAATCCATGTTGACAACACAACATAAAACGAAGCCTAGTGTTAACACTAAGGCCAGTGTGTGGTGAGTGTATGAATATCGACAGAAACAATGTTGATAAAACCACAGTTTAACAGCAGTGAATAGTCGCGATTAGCTACTAAAAGTAACCAAACAATGTAACAATATGTCATAGCTCTATATAAAGACTCCGGAAGCAATGTGTAACAGCAAAAAATGCGGAAAATCACAACAATAATAAGAGCGAATTAAAAAGTGCAGCCACATGGTAGGGCGCCACCCACCAACTAGCTGGTTGGTTTTCATTCTGTGAGAGGTTTACAACAGTTTTATTTATCTAAAAGTGGTACTAGTTATTTGTTGATATTCATAAGACTAGTTTGAGCCTCGATTGTTATGCAAACCTAGCAGGAGATTGGTTCCGTGCTATGAAAGGTTTGATAGGTCTAGGAAATACAACAAAGTAGTATTTGCCCAGAGAGCTCCTGACCTGGACAACATAGATTAAGAAACAAATGACACCAGATGTTTTATTGTATGTATGTAAGTATGTATGTGTGTGTGTATGTATGTATTTTAGATCTTCCTGCAAGCAGGAACTCGCGAAGAAGCCATCATTGGCTTATCACAGCCGCAAGCTGACCGAAGTCAGTCTCTTAGATTCATATTTAACGTCCATGATTATGAATTGTCAATTGTCAACAACTCTGTAACTAGACGACATACATTAATCTTGGAGTGACTCCAACTCGGAACCTTATGATTGAAAGGTTTTAACAACATGTTATTGTTTTAACAACATGGAATATTACAATTATTATTGGTGTTTTCTTTCTCTCTTTCTTTCTAAACTTAAAGTCGTCTCAAAGTACCTTCTGAGTAAAGGGCCTGATTTCAACATTGAGAAAAAGATAAATGTGGAACACAGTCCACCAAACGAACCACAGAGAGAAGCACTCAAGTTGGCAATGTCAAATACTTTTTCAGTTATTCAAGGACCACCAGGTATTAAACAAGAATAGTTGTAATCTTCTAGCATTTCACATATTATAAATCAATTTAAGTAATCTTATGTATGTTTAGGTGTTTGACTCTTAAGTGTGGTCTACATTCAATGATTTACCGGGACAAATTTCTCGTTATTCAGAACTCTTTATTAGTGTTTTATGATATTATAAGATACTTGTGAAAATACTAATAAAGCAGCTGCTAGCAATCAGCATTTCAGATGATAATTAAGGTAAAAATAGTCTAAAAAAGTATCGAAATGTTTATTTTTACAATGAGGTGTGCTTATTTACCCAAACAGTTCATGAAATGTCTGTTTGTTTCATATCATCTCCAAAGTAGTAAATGAAGAATGAAGAGCCAGTAGAAAATTCGAATTTTTGATATCTCATTGGAATAACTCTATTACAAACCGATTAATTGATTAGCATATTGATCTTAACTCCAATGTGGTCTCAATGATCTTGAAATTTTTGCCACATACCAATGTTACTTTCCTGATAACATACACTCTGTCCATTGATAGCATTTTCAGTTTTGTCCCATCCCTTGCAAGTTGAACAAGGTTCTGTTTTAGATGTCTTGCAGGTGGCGAAAGATACTTATTTATGCGATGGTGATGGCAATCTTTGCCTGTGTGTGTGTGTAACACTTTGGCTTAAAAACAGGATAGCTCAAAAACTTAAAGATGGGTAAATTTCATATGTGTATGTTGAATGCACTTCATTGAGCAAAAATCCTTCATATTTTGCAGGGGTCAAATGTCACTTGAGGTCAACAGACGTGAAAGAGTGAAAGTGTTGTAAACACATTAACTCCAAAAGCAAAACTTAGATGTAATTTATACTTGATATGTGTATCCATCATTTGAGTAAAAGTGATATCTATTTTGTCTGCAAAGGTCAAAGGTGATCGTAGATTAGCAGAGTACAAAGTCTGAAAAAAGTGAAACTTGGAAAAATGGATTCACCTTAAAGAAAGTGTTTCCTGTAGATTTCAAAGGGAATTTGTGGGCAACAGAGTTTGAAAGTCTGAAACGCTAATTGTAAAGGAGATATAACTAATTAAAGCTTGGATTTACTTCATACTTGGTATGTGGATCCACCTTATTGAGAATTAACATCCATAGATTTTTTGTTTTTTTTAAAGTATAAGAATTGTGTGTGCACATGCAGTTGACATGAAATGCTCTCATATACAGTCAACTTTTGACAAGTATCACTGAGTAAGCATGTTGGTTTTCATGGTTCAGCTGTGCTGGTATATCACTGAAAATGAATATCAGACTGCCTCACATTATTAATTTGCTTTCACCACCAGTGACTGCATGTTCATGATTTCATGTTAAAAACAAAGAATATAAGGGCATGGATGGATGGTAGACACACCCCCGTTTAAATTAGACTTGACCAATTTGAGCGTAGTATTAGAGGATAATTAATGCATATGTATATGAGGTAAGTGTGTGGTTAAAAAAATTCCAAACAGGTAAGTGGTTTTGGGTAGTTTAGCATTTTTGTGTTTTTGATATGTGAAATTAAAGCTGTTGGTTAAAGTGTGAACTGATGTTTTGATATATCTACCCTGTGTATTTCAAAAAAGGGTGTGAAGTTCTCTGATTTTTTACATATAAAATACTTGTAAAGATAATTTTAATTGGCCCATATGGTAACCTCCACATTTCAAAGTTATGTTCATATTTTAATGTTCTACTGTCATACCTTATAAAATTATTCAAAGTATAGTGAGTCATGTTGATTAATTACATTACAAGAAGTTGTATTCTTTTTCTCACAGGAACCGGCAAGACCAAGACTGGAGCCTTTTTGGCTTACTTCTTCAGTCAGATGAACCGGTCCTTGCCATGTGACCTAAGGTCGGGCATGACTCCTAAGATACTCTACTGTGGTCCATCCAACAAGTCTGTTGATGTCATCGCTGGTATGGATGAGGCTTAGTGGTGGTTGCTTTAAATTGGTTCCATACTATGTAATCAATTTTGCGTGCATGCGTATCTGTGTATATATGCTTGTAAACATAACGTCTCAAGAACTGTAAGCCAGCTGCAGTTAGAGTTGATACTTGGCACAATTTACCCCACAGACAAGTGATGGTTTCAATAGTCTGGATTATATGCATGTATATGAGTGTCATTGACCAAGAGTAGTTATATTCCTGTTTGGAATCTGAGCTGCATGAAAGGCTCAAGATCAAACAGCCATGTACCTTGGATGTGTGTGTATGTAGCGCATACGCATTCTGACTATGCGTATAAGTATGCAGAAACAGTGTATTGTAACATTTAGTGATTACCAGCATGATTTGCACTGTACATTACATGATAAGGTGACTTTTGTTTACAGTGTCTGTCTAGGTTAATTGTTCTATATTTAGAAACTATATATCTTCTTTTGTTTATTTAAAGATTCTTGGTCAAATATTCCAAGGTCCCGTACATGGATGGGAAGCAGTTGAAGTCACAATTACATGTATTTGAATGATTTCCATATTTTCGAGTAGGAGTACAAAAATAGTTACCATGAGTACTACAAGTCTGGCAGAGAACAACCTTTCATTCTTCAAATTAAGAAATGTCATTTATTAGTTTACAAATAGAAAACACTAATTTTCTGGACTCCCCATTTCAAAGAACCTTTTCACTCAAGCAGATAAGTATACATATCCTAGTAGTCAATTAAGAAGCATCTCACATAGTATTACACACAATAAGATGCATGTGTCTATACAGAGTGTGCATGCTAATACCTTTTGAATGGCCGAACAGGGACTCAACCAAGGAAAGAATAATCATGTGACACAAGTTTGGACCATTTTACTAGGGTCTTTTCTTAAGAACTGCTCATTCGGAAGTGCAAGAAATATGTCAACAATTTGTGAACATCATTTAAATCATAAAAATACATCCAGCTTGTAGCAATTATTAAGTCCCAACATCATATATGGCACTTAAAGATCTGCTTTATTGACTCCAATTATAGCACGCTATAGCTAGAAAAGTGTTATGATTACGTAATCGGCCTGCCAAGGTCATAAATTGACCTCATGCTTTACAATTAGCCTACATAGCTTCTTAACACCATTAGGCTCTTTGTGTAAACACTGTGTGGAAATATGTTCATGTCTACAGTGTAGTTATTCATGCAGCGTTCACACAAAGACCTCATACAAAAAACACTATGTGGCAGGCGTTGCAGACTTATTGGTAAAAAGAGGTCATTTTACGACCAAGGCAAGTCGATTACGCAATCTCAAGAAACTTTTCCATAATAGCGTGCTATATTTGGGGTCTATACAGCAGACCTTTAACACAAAATATACCATCACAGAACACCTGCCTTTTGCATTATACACTTTACATCCATGTATCTTGTATGTATTCTTGTATTATTTAGGTTGTGGAGTATAATGCAAACTATGTCAATGTCAAGCAATGATAGTGCTGTAATTAACATATTGTTTGTGTAGTTTATTTAAATGAGTCCCTTTTAATTAAGCCTCATTAAGCATTCTAGTGCAAAATAGGGTCTAACAGCTGCCTTGCTAACTCTACACACGGTATTTTTTGGCATTATTATTCACTAAATAATTTCACAATCACAACAATGTACCTTTTTGCTAATATTTTTGCTAATATTTTTGGCTGATTCATAGCAATCCAGCAACTGAAATAACATAATGTGAACATTATATTTTGTCCTCGCAATTGAAATAACGTTTCTTGTTCATAACAGTTATCATACACACATTTGCAACTTAATAGAAAGTCTTACAGAAATGTATTTGAAGTTATCACTCGGAAGCCATGGTGACAAGAGGCAGGAGCTCGAACCTGCATGCATGTAATATGCTGTACATTTGTGATCTATACAAGCGTAGTTTAGTTGGACATAGTATAATAAACACGGAAATTTATACAACATTATACAGTTGCTACAAAGATGTTAGTAGAGATATAGAGGCGACATTACGAAAATGATGCGAAGTATAGTGGTTGCGTGAAATACGTACATAGCCCAGCTATAGCCTAATGGACAGTTTTGAACTTTGAAAAGGTCACTACATCTGCCAGTGCATGTGTCTCATTAACGTATTAGTTTCTTCTGAACAAACAAGGACAGGACACCAATGTTTCTGTTTGCATTTTGATTTTAAAGTAAGGTTTATTCAAAAGTCTGTAAAACTAATTTCATTATAATTTGGTATTATTTTATGACTAAGTAACTAGATGTGTATGTAATATTTATATAGAGCTGAAGAGCAGGTTAAAGTCATTCAGGATTCGAATTCATGCTTAGTCACCTCACCTGGCACCAAATCCAAAGACCAATAGTACGTCCAGGACCTACATTTTTACTTAACAACAATTAACACTGCTTCATTGTTGTTTCTCACAGAGTACTTGAAGTTGTTCATGGATGAGACAGGTGACTTCAGTATCGTTCGAGTTTACAGCGAGTCAATCGAGCAGCAAGATTATCCAATACCCGGCGAGAGCAGTGCCGAGAGAAAGTTTGAATCGAGAGAGAAACCAAAAATGGATCCTCAACACAGAAACATCGCTCTCCATCACATGATTCGTGCCAAATCTGATCCACGTGCTCAAAAAATAAATGCCATTGAACAGGAATTCAAGCAGGGTCCAATTACCATTACTAAAGCTGTCCAGAGAAAAATTAAAGATCTCAAAAAACAAATTAAATTTGCAATGGTAACTATTGATCCTAAACTTGAATGCTTAAAGTTACTTTGAGTCTTTCAACTCCTTATCTCCTCTAACAAGACCATTTCCTAGACAGCTTTCAATTTGCTGTCAGTGCCAAGGGTCGAAGCCAAGAGGTTCAAGAACTAGCAATTGTTCTACATTAATTGTGGTGGATGTTCCAAAGCTCACTTTCTATATGTAGCCTGTCAATTCTTTTTTTATTGTACTTCTAAGAGTTCTCTTCTCACTGTCTACTCCTTGTAATCCCCAGTTAGAAATGGCTAATCAATCAAAGAAAAAATTACACAGTTCCTTATATTAAAAGTCAAGCAATGTTCAGTGGTGGTGTATCGAGTCAAGAAAGTGCTATTGAGCACAGATAAGTCTTAAATTTCCTTTTAATAGTGTTGACATTAGGAGCTATTCAAAAGAATGTTGAAAGTTCAGCAGCTGCAACAGAGAATGATCAACAGCTATATGAGACAGCTTCCATTTCGGTTTGTTAAGAAGATTTATGTTAGTTAGTTAGAACCAAGGGAACAGGTAACGATTAAGTCGAAAAATAATGAATCCTATTCTTCTTTTCTTACCATCTCTTCGACCTATGATGCTATGTACAGATAGAAGAGTTGAAGAAGCATCAAGTAATTCTTTGTACGTGTAATGCTTCTGGACGAGCAGTGTTATCCAGGAAGGGCCCCTTAGATATAGTCCAGGTTATCATAGATGAAGCGGGTATGTGCTCCGAGCCAGAGACACTCATCCCATTGGTGAACCACAACCCACGCCAGGTCGTCCTGATTGGAGATCACATGCAGTTGAGGTAATGGGTCGTACCAAGTAGTATGTTTGTGTTGTATCTTCGTTTGCAGCAACAATATCAAACACTTTTTGTAACGGCTGCTTAAATGTGAAGACTTGCTTAATTGTGACAAGGTGTATAAAAGCAAAGGTAATTAAAGTATTTGAAATGTATTGCTTTAATAATTTTATGTTGAGATTATGGGATGCGCTACCGGTATATAGCTTTGGGTAGATGGTACGGTTTGCGGATCTCGTCCTGGTGGTTGTTGATTAAGAGTTTGTCTAGCGAAGGCTAGATACTTCGTTGACAGCAGGTCACACCAATAAAGGTGAAAGTTCCAGTTGTTTTTGTTGATGTATTAGTTCTTCACAAATAATATAAGGTAATCACGATGTAAAAATAATTAACGTCAATCACTGGTAAAGTATATAATCACATGTAGAAATTAATTGGCAGTTACTTAAAAACAATCATGATGAGGTCCTTCTGATTCGAGTGATAATTCAGATCCCTCGGAAATCTCAGTCCATGGCTTACAAATTCGTCATTGAATCTTGAGGTAGACTAGTATGATGGGATATCTTGTATTGGAACTGTTTATTGGTCGAATAACACCATTTCCAAAAACATTAATGTTAATAAATACATTGCTCCAAAGAGCCAATCACAATTGCAGTCAAGAAATCTTCAAGTAAGCAACGCGGACAATGGTTTCCATAGACATGAACATGTGCCTTCTAGAAATGAACACGTTCTGCTAAAATGTTATGTTCTAGAAGGTTAGAGAAGAAAAATTTGTTAACTTTCACTTAATATCTGGGCCTGACAGCAGAGACACACTCACGCCTCACGGGGATGTACTAACTATGGGGACAATCATCAGAGCTGGTAAGAGGATATTTAAGGAGCTTACAGAATAAATAAGAAATCCTTAAAATGACAACTATTCCCAAAGCTAAATTTGCATGTAAAAGTTGTTTTTGAACCTTTCAATTGTATTTCATGCTTGTTTTCAAGGTCCACTGCTCATTGCGGTCTATTGCATATTAATTCTGACAGAAATCAATTTTATTTGTTTTCTTTATATTTTGTAAATTTTCCTTCCCATTGTAGACCGATCATTCAAGAGCCTCATGCTAGGAAAATGGGAGCAGAGAAGTCGCTCATGGAAAAGTACCAAGAGAGGGCGTTCCGTCTTAATATTCAGTACAGAATGGTAAGCATTCTATACTTTACAAAACAAAATGAGTAAGCATCATTAATTAAAATGAGAGTCGCGTGTCTTTGGTTTTTTAATGGAGGATTTCTCTCTTGATTTCCCACAGTTCCTTATGTTTAAATTAAAGACATGGTGTCACAGAGTTTGAAAGACATTGTTAAAAACATTGCATGATGTGTAGAAGTAGTTCCTGCTATATTTCAAGACATTTCTCTCTTTTTGTGCCATTATGCTGAGTTGACATGACCAATTTCAGGCGCGTATCCAGGGGGGCGTTGGGGGCGCGCCCCCCGGGTAAGAAAAAGAGGAGAGAAAAAAAGAGAAGAAAAAAGGGAAAAAAGAGGGGGGAAAGAGGAGGAAGGAGAGGAAGGAAGGGAAAAGAAAGAGAAGAAAGAGAAAAAAAGAGAAAAGGACGCACCCACCACTTCTTGAGATTGTTCCCATCTGCATGAAAACGCGCGCCCCACAACCCTACGCCCCACCCCTCTCATCGCTTCCCGATGAGTTACGAAACTTAATTAATGACCTTCGCCCGTAGTACCAAGATCTTTTGACTAAATCCGGCAACATACCACTTCATCTAGTGACGTCTAGAGGTCGTGCACTGACCTACATGGAGTGTGACCACTCCCGACTTTGCAATTTCCCAAGATCAGGACCCGAAAAATCCAAAGGGCACTGTACTGTATGGACATCTAGCAATATCTAGCGATATCTAGGGATGAAAATCCCAAGATCTTCCCTAAACTGAAGGCATAGAGAATCGAAGCCTTCAGTGTGTAATGAACTTGAAACTGTGCGTCTTTCGAAATGAAAAGAATGTGGGCGCAACTCTTATGGGCTCCCATGGGCCCTATGCTTAGGTTTGATGACTGTATTTGTACAGAAGTCTCCATTATACTCCATTCAGTAGGGGGTGGGGGTGGGGTGGGGGTGGGGGGCACTTGCCAACCCCTGGAAAATTAAAAAAAAAGTTAAGCATTTGATATTTCAATGATTTCCCCCAACCAACAGTTCTCTAGTTATGTTCATTGCATACTGACACATAATACAT
>KN893862.1:0-12105 GCA_000934455.1 Apostichopus parvimensis | reverse complement strand
AAGTAAAACACATTCGGACATTCGATGATAGTACAGTATCCGTAGATGGGAAGAGCAAAGTCAAGGAGAAATGCGTAAATTAACATAAAAATGTGTTGAATGTTTCAAGGATTTCATTGGCTCAGGGATTCACTCTTTTCAGGCTTAAAATCCAGCGAAAGTTCGGGGGAATTTTGAAAGCTGAGTGTTTATACAAGGTATTGTGGTCGGGCTTTGTAGCTGGCATACCATGTAGAAGCTTGCAGCAAGCACTTCAATACACTGTACAATGATAACACTGATATTGAAACCCTCTAACCGCAACTGCGATTATATATTCTTTGATGTCATCTCTGGCTTATTATTCTCCAAAACTCAAAGCAAGCAGTTTACTTTGTACAGCACTTGCTTAATAATAATACAATGTTGCAAATTGCTCAATTTAATAATATTTTAACCAAAAAGCTATACAGAGAATAATTTTATCCAGTGTCCCATTGCAAAAGGCTATGTAAAATGGTCAAATTGTATCGCAGTGATTTTTTTTTACAGAGGCAACCATAGTATATTATTCATACCCTTCAGAACAGCTACGTAAAATTTAAACACTTAATTATTCCTTATAATATATTTCAAAATCAGAGGAGTATGAAGTTCAACCACTGAGAAATGGAACATTCACTTTTTAAGCAGTACAGACTAGTGTTCCCACTTAGCACAGGGGGTAATGGTCCCCACCCGACTCCACCATCCTTACCCCTCCCATAGATCCTGCCCCACAAAATACATTACCTCCAAATAGCCTTTTTCCTTAAGGGACTTTTTCTGCTCCCACATGCCACCCCCTCCCCCTATCCTATGTCCCCCTTGCTATTCAGTTGGTCACACCACTATATAAATCTAAAATGTTGATGGCAGATTTTAAGTTCCCATGAACTATTACCCCAAACGTTCAACCATTGCTTGTTAATTTCCTCTCCGAGCATCACCAGTGCCCTTTGTAGAACTAGAGTAGGTGTTATCTCAAAAAGGCAGTGATAGGCAAATGACACGGATCGATAAAGATGACAAACAAGATAATATTTATTCCCGGGACTGGTCTAATCCTACAATTAACCACTCACTTCATATTTTTTGATGACTTTTATAATATGAGCATCATATTTTGTTCTATTTGTGTTGTTTTGTTTGGCAATTAATTAACCCGGCTTTAATTAACCCCATTTTTATCAGTGTAAACAAAACTTTATACATCAGTGAGGATAGTTTTCTTGTTCCGGCATTCTCAGTTCCTAACAGTTTTATTAACATGTTGCAATGACTGTGAAGCCACCTGTCTAGTCCTGAGCGGAATGTGGACATGGATAAACCAAGCGCACAGAAGTGGGTGGCACACATGAGGAGGCATAACTTAATGGGCACACACGAGGAGGCATAATGGGCATACATGATAAGGCAAACAGTAGGGGCAACTATGAGCGGGCATACAGTAGGGGCACACATAAGGAGGCATATAATAGCAGTTGCTCAACTATTGATGGAAAATGGATTTAGGAGTTTTTGGTGGTAAAAGTTTGTCATTTTCAGGTGGTGGGGACTCAAAACCTGTGAAATGATCTGAAAGTTTCTCGGATGACTGAGGATGAATTTCATCATGGTCTTTATCTGTCACCCCCCACCCCCTCCCTGGGGTTGTAGAATCGATCATATCAGCTCCTCCTGTAGTTTCAGATTCTCAATTAGTTAGTAAACCAGTGATTTCTTGGCTACCAAGCATGCATTCTCCCTGGGGGTGTTTGGTGACTTCATCTAAACTATTGGTGTTTCTGTTTATTTATTTATTTTCTTTTTTCTTTTAACTTCCTCCCATCCGGTTTAGGCCTGAAGCGTGATGACGACGGCCAATACCACCAACTGGAGGAGGACTAAACAAGCTACCCGCAACCTGGGATGCCCCCTTCCCCCACCCCCCACCCCCACACCCACCCACACTGCATGTGCTTGCATCCGTCTTATCCAACGCTTGTCTATTAGACCTCCATGCATGTTTAACCTTATTTGTAATAGCTTGTAATTCTTATCTCTCTGTTTTTGTTTTTGTTTCTGTTTTGTTTGGTTTTTTTCCGTTTGTTTTGATCATGTTCTGTTGAATGTTCACTGTGCCTTTATTTTTGCACATGTATGCCACAAGTATCATGTTACACTATGAACATATATTAACATTTTATCATTCACGGGCAGTGGTCGTGGAGATAGGTTGGGTCAGCTTATAGAAGGATATGTCAGGTTTTCACTTGTGTGGAATATATTGTCCATGAAGTCAACTATGTTAAACACAAAGGTGTAGACTCTGTAGGGAGTTGAGTTTGAAACTAATTTAATAATTAACTTGATTAATTGAGCAAGGTGGCAAATAAAGTGTGAATTTATATAAGAACATTTTGAACTGGTGTAATGTAATCCGTAACACCGATCTATGTTACGAGTTGAATAGTCATAAGAACATGGTGCTAATCTGGAAAACCACTTGGCGGCAGTGGAGCTAGTATTCTCATTGAGGCAGCTATTTTCTTCACATGTAAGAATAATGATAATAATGTGCGAAATAATTTTTAATAAATATTTTTTTTAATTTATTTTATTTAAATAAATTTTTTAACTTGTAATCTTCAACTTGTTAAAAATAGAAGAAGAAGAAAAGAATGGAGAAAAAATGACATTAAATTTCACAAGTTTCTTGGAAGATCTACTAAGCTTGTCAAACTAAAAGCTGGATAGCAAACATACTGGTTTAACTACAGTATGAGGTATATAAACAAATGTGACGTGAAGGTGACAAATGTTAGCAAGCTAGAAATTGCTAGAAGTTTATTATAAAAGAACTTTCCAAATTATTTCCAGACACCGTAAATTGTTGAATTAGACAATTAAACCTCTCAGTGAGGAAAAATACTTTGAGGTTAGCAGGATAAATTCTTGTTGAAGTTGGAGAATAAGTGACCATATTTTGACTTTCTAGCATATTTGGGGCATGATCAATGACCTTCAAAATAGGAAATAACAAAGTTGCCAAAAAAAATTAAAAATGAAACAAAATTCATCTGAAGCAAACAAAACAAATTGGCCTTATTTCGGACACTAAAGAGTAGGATAAGGTTTGTAATGGCACTGCCTTGGCTCACGATCTTTGAGATTTCACAAACAGCCATTACAGATTGATGCAGTTAACAGAGCTAGCCATTTATGAAACAAAATGCAAGTGATTTAAAGCTCAATGGGCTAAAATCAAGTTCTCGCTGAAATGTTCACAGTTACTGTACTGTACAGGATTCTGAATAGCCATATTTCTGCTGATAATAAGTACTACTGGGCTTATGTTAGGTACGGAAATCACGTTGATTCTTTGACGGTCGATTGTCAAGGGACTGCCATGTTGTTAAATTTGTAGTGTCTATACTGGTAGAAATAAGCCAGTGCCTTTTGCTTTTGTACTGACAAACAGCAATTTGGCCAGAAAATAACCAAAATTTCTAGACCTGTCTGAGTATTATGTCCCATGCTGTTTACCAAAAAACCGTTTAGAGGCCCCCGAGAGTAACGTCCATTTTCAAATATTTTTGTGACATTCTCATGGAACAACAGCAAGAAACTGTTATGGATTTAACCTTGTTTTTTTAAAGAAATAAACAAACTTGAATTTATTTTCATAAAATCATTTGAAAACTTTCTATGTTGTACTCTGGTTGGAATTGGTCTGAGATACAGTAGTTATGGACAATCGTCAATAAATGTGAAATAGTGTAGAAATATAGAAAGGAAGGCTTGTGTGGCATTTCATGTAAATATTTTGCTACTTTGGAAACTGGTAGACTCAATTGTTGATTTTTTCTTTTGGCTGTTCTTGTAACACCATTTGTTCTTGTTTTTTTTACCATCAATTGTATTCAAAGCTTAGATTAATCAAAAATATATTATATTTCACTCGTCTCTCATCCATGCACATCTGCTAAAACAATGGAATCCATCCAACCTGCATCAAATTATCCTTGATTCGTGGAGAAATGGACCAACAAAATCATTTTATGCAAATTAATGTAAATAAATTGTTATCTTAAGACAAAGAGATTGATCAATGGAAACTAATTAGCCAATTTGGCAAAGGAACACCTCGAGCCCCTGCTAAATGACACCTAACATGAAAATTTGCAAAAGTGATGGTCTTTTTTCCACACATCATGGAACTCATTTTTCTCTTAATTAAAGCCAAGATCGGTAGAATTATATACAGTGTGTTCTCAGGTCTGTACCCTGTAGTGGATTTTCATCATTTCATTTCATTTGCATAACATTAGATGATTGGATAAGAAACAAAAATAATGACATTTAATTTTGGGTGTTAATAATAATTCCAAAACAATGAAGTACAAATAAAAATTGGTAAAAAAAAAGGTACTTCAAGTAGAAAAGTTGTAACCTGAAATGAGATTGTTAAACCTGTCAATTTTCATGTTGATTATGAAGTTTTGTTATTTGCATTTCATTCTTCAGTGATTGCCAAAGAGTTAGAATGAATCTTTGTTGCGTACTGAAATCGGTCGGACGGAATGGTGTTCGCAAAGAAAGGAAAATATTGAATGAACAGAATGAATTAGCAACATTATGAAAATTGTGCCTTGTCTCATGACTTTCTAAATTTTTCAACAACAAAAAATAATTCTAAGGAGAACATTGACAACGTTATAATGCCCATTTGTGTGGCAGTCGGAAATGAAAGGGAAAACTCAAAGGTGTTGTATTTGTGTTATATTTTTGAAGTAGAATTGGAGAAAGATTGATTGTACCAATGATGAGGGGGTGGAGGGCAGGGGGTGGAGGAGGGGGGTGGGGTTCACAGGACAAACAGCGGACTAAATGAAGCTTCCAAGTTTGACTGTGTCATCCTTTCATCTGCAATGAGATTACTTTTTTTTATGGAGATTATGTACAAATAGCATCTTATCATTGACAGTGCTGGTGATGAACACCTACTTTTCAATTTTCTGTCTTCAATTAGAAAGCACATTTAATCAGTTTAACCGTCTGTACATTTTCAAATTACTGATAATTTTATAGCTGAATATATATGCTAAGACCACCATTGATAGATTTCATCTTTAATTCTTATATTCAGCATTTGATAAAAATTATATTTTATTTACTTGTTTTCAAAATGGATTTTTTTTTCTTTTCTTTTTCTTGAAGGGTTAATAGTTCTTAAATCTGCAACAATTATTCAATGATTATTATATGGGTCTTGTTTATTTCCATTTTCCTTAGATTTCTTTCCTTTTCTGAAAAGGGGATCTGAATTATTTGTAAACAGATATTGGTGTAAAGGTGCAATCAGATCAATATGTACTTAAAATCAATATATATTGGTACTGTCTTCTTTTATTACATTTGTTAGTAAGACCATACTGGCCTGATAAGGTGGAGTGTGGGGGAGGGGGGTGGTCAGGGTGCTACAGCCCTGGACCCAAGATCAAATTAAGGGGGGGGGGGAGGATTAGGAATATATGAGATAAAGAAAATAGTGATTTTTCATTATATACTTTGGAAGATTGAATACTTGAAACAGAGGCTCGGTGATATCACTGTTCCCGGGTACCAAAGTAGTGGCGTAGCCAGCATTCTATTGTTAGGGGGCAAGATTTTTCTTAAGGGGGGCAACTGGTTGATGGTAGGAATTACCAAGAAATATATGTATTTATGGGCACCTCGTCTGCACAAATACACATCCAATGGTTCAGTGGAACATGTTTCACTAGAGGCCTATAGGGCCTATACGTGCAGTGACAATTCTCCAAGAGTGGCATCATTGGTCGCTGAAAATGCACATGGGTTGCTAGCGCTAGTGTGTAATGGTTTACAACCGGCCAAATTATTGGCGCTTATTCTGTAGGACAATATTGATCAACGGTCTCCGTATGTGGGTATGATGAAGGCCCAAAATGTGTAATATCTCGGTCTGATTATCAAGTTCTGACCTTATATGAAGTATGAACATGAGCCCTGAGGTTTGAATACTTGTGATTAGAACTCAAAAAAATGTAAAAAAGAAGTATTTTGAATACATCACTGGATTTCATTTGGGGGGGGGGGGCAAGACTAGCACAATGCAAATGTGGGGGGCATTGCCCCCCTGGCCCACCTCTGGCTACGCCACTGTACCAAAGCACTGTACATTGCTCTCCAAGCAACTGATGCAATTAATTAAAGAATCCTAAACAAGGGCAGAATTATAGTCCTTCAGCATTTCCTTTTAGTCGACCCTTCATTGCGCATCTTCCATGCTTTGCATTAGAAGTGGAGGATCAATTGAGTTTAGAATCACAACTCTAGTGAAAATCACCCATTGTGAACCATAAATCAGTGATGTTTTGAATATAAAAAACAACTTTCACATTCATAATTTCTTACTGAAATGTCCTATAAATGTTCTGCCAAATTAGAGAAGTTGGCAAAACGTTTCTGCACTATGGTTTTCTGTCATGGTTGCAATTTAACACTAACTGCAATAGGCTGGCTGCATACACTGTATATATGTGTGTGTCATCAATATGCCTGGGAAATCATGGGGGGTTGGGGTGGGGGGGTGACCTGGGTAAACATGGGATAAAGAAATATTTAGCAGAGTGCAAACAGGGGGGGGGGCTGGTGCTGTTATTGTCCCCAGGGTCAGACCCTCTGCCTCTTGTTGCATCTGATGGCCACTTCATTTGTCAAGTGAAAACAACAGGACAACTCGTCGGAAACAATTTTGGGAGTTTTTATCACGACGAGTTGTTTGGTACCCGTAGTCACATAGGCCTTTTTCAGTGACATAACACCAAGGCTTTGAGAGCTGCAAAGGCCCAGGTCCAGAAGCCTTATGGGCTCTGAGACCCCCCCCCCCACACCACCAAAAAAAAATTGCTCTTAGCTTAAACTTGGCATATTCTCTTTGATGTTTACTGACGAGACTTCCTCCGGAAAGATGGAAAGCGTAAGAAGATCATTGATGGACTTTCTGTAATGTTGATGAGGTAAATAATTGGCTAACACCAGATTTATTAAACTAACCTCACTCACAAGTGGGATACGTAATAAAAAAACAACCTGGCCCAGAAAATGTCTGTTGACTTTGTTCACTTTAGCTACCCCATTTAAGACTGCCCCCCCCCACCCCCCAAGTTAATCATTACACCCCTAGCCGCCTTGACTACTCTCACTTTCAAATGGAGTGGAAGTTTCTAACCAATGGCTTGTGATAAAGTTTAAGGTAACTGGACTTTGCTTCTTTCTTCCTAGGACTTCTACAAAATGAATCGGATGACGAAGATGAAAGACCCATGACCCAAGTAACCGAAGAGCTGTGAAGACATTCCAACTGTTCTACATTTCAAATTTAAGCAATCCGTGTGCTTCCAAATCGTACAAAACGAGTTTATTTTGTGAGAAATGCTTGTCATTGGTTACGGTGTTCCATTGTCTTCTGTTGCATTATCAGTCTACATATTAGCCAAGGAAATGAGTCTTAGAATTGAAATGCTTCAGAAGACAGATGCAAATAATTTTGGCGATTTCAGTATTTTCGGCCAACGGTATTATGGTGGGGGGGGCAGGGTGGGGGAGGAGGGGTGGAGTTTGTGTGAATGATACATACAGTATGTTACATGGACTTTGTTTCTGTAGTCAGTGGGGGAGGGGTTGTTAATTTTTTCGTGGGCAGGTGGGGGGGGGGGGAAGGGGTGTTGTTATGTTCTCTACTCTAGAATGAATGCACTGTTGGTATGTAACAATCTTTCAGACAGTGGTGTTATATTTTTACTTTGTGTTATGTAGTAGTGGTGGTTTTATATTCAATTCCAGACAGAATGTCGCATTCTTCTACTTCTTTATTTGGCTTTGTTGCATCATTGCTACAATCAGCTGGAGATAGAATCTTATCCGAATGGTTCTCCCTCCCCTGTTCTCAATCAATGTTTGAGCGTTTCTTATTTTACAATTAGTTGCGATTCTGTGCATTTAATCAAGAGTTTTTATAGAAAATGCTTGCAAGTGAGGTAACCCAGAAGCCCTCTTAGTTTAAGGTATTTTACAACACCAGATGTAAGAAGCATTTTAATATTTTAGGTTGTATCTTTAATGGGATTTGATCTACACATTCAACCCCGAAAATGCTGCGGTAGTGGATATTTAGGGCCTATATAAAGCTGGCAGGCGATTCCTTAAGAAGTTAAGAACCAGACATGGCTAAGTCTGTTGCAAAATAGATGGCGCTGCTCATGAATAGATAGTAACAATGGGCAAATAACACCGTTGAGGCAAACCTGCTGTTCAAATCCAATATTTTGATTTAACATTGATTTTAATTTGATTTTAACAGCTACAGAATTCTGATTTCATATGAAGTTAAAAACCAGGCATGGCTAAGTCTGTTGGGACATAGATGGCGCTGCTCATGAATAGATAGTAACAGTGGGCAAATCGCAGCGTTGAGGCAAACCTGCTGTTCAAATCCAATAATTTTATTTTAATTTCACATTGATTTTGATTTGATTTTAACAGTTGCAGAATTCTGATTTCGTATGAAGTTAAGAACCAGACATGGCTAAGTCTGTTACGAGATAGATGGCGCTGCTCATGAATAGATAGTAACATGGGCAAATAACACCGTTGAGGCAAACCTGCTGTTCAAATCCAATATTTTGATTTAACATTGATTTTAATTTGATTTTAACAGCTACAGAATTCTGATTTCATATGAAGTTAAGAACCAGACATGGCTAAGTCTGCTGCGAGATAGATGACGCTGCTCATGAATAGATAGAAACAGTGGGCAAATAACAGCGTTGAGGCAAACCTGCTGTTGAAATCCAATAATTTGATTTTTATTTAACATGGATTTTGATTTGATTTTAACAGCTACAGAATTCTGATTTCATATGAAGTTAAGAACCAGACATTGGCTAAGTCTGTTGCGAGATAGATGGCGCTGCTCATGAATAGATAGTAACAATGGGCAAATAACAGCGTTGAGGCATACCTGCTGTTCAAATCCAATAATTTGATTTTGATTTAACATTGATTTTAATTTGATTTTAATAGCGACAAAATTCTGATTTCTTATGAAGTTAAGAACCAGACATGGCTAAGTCCGTTGCGACATAAATGGCGCTGCTCATGAATAGATAGTAACAGTGGGCAAATCACAGCGTTGAGGCAAACCTGCTGTTCAAATCCAATCATTTGATTTTGATTTAACATTGGTTTTAATTTGATTTATCAGCTGCAGAATTCTGAGGCAAAAGAGAGAATATTTAACCGTCAACCGTTCACCACAACATTATTGGAAAGTTTTCATCTTGAAAAGTGATTTTAGCTTGTTCGTCTTCTCATAGGCATATTGCTTTACCATGTGTATATATATCATATTGTGCAATCGAGGCTGAAGGTGTGGAGGCTTAGTTTTATGTACGCTTTCCATGTTATATTATTGTAGCATGAGTTTCTGTACAGTTTGTTTGTGTATGCCTCGCACTGTATATAAGCGTTGGGAATAAACGCTAATATATTTTCCATCTCTACGGCTACGTCACTTCCTAGGAACACTTGTAATGTCAAATTCATTGTTTTTTGTATAACAATAGCCTATTATTGCTATTATTCATACCCCTTCTCCGGTGCAAATGCTAGTTGTGTATCGTTTATGTTTGGAAACGTTTTTTTGGATCGAATGATAACGATGTGCGTGATTGAAATAAAAAAAAATAAAAATAGACACCATTGGATGGTCAGCAGTTATCAACCCCCACCACCAACCCCACCCCCTCTCTCTCCCTCTTCTCACCACAAAGATGATGTAATGAACAAAAAGGTACTTGCCTTTTCTCTTGAAACTGTTTTGAAGGCAAAAGTTTTTACCTTTCAAAACATATACCAGCAATTACCTCATGTGATGGTAAGAAAACAACCAATGTTATTCCCATTTTTTTTTTTTTTTTTTTCAATTCAGCTTTAATAGAGTAAGGAGTATAATGTGGAGGGCGCTATATGTCATTTGAGACGTAAAACCTCCTTTGTCAGTCAAGCGTAATATGGTAATTTTTCTATTTTGCAAAAAAAAAAAAAAATCATTTTGAAGGTTGCGTATGCATATATTGTATTTTTAACGCGAATGTCATTTTTAAATGACATGGAATATTTTGTCTCGCAGCATATGGTATAGGCTTTCTTCCAATTTGATTACGGTTTACTTTCTTCCCTTCTGCTTTTTTCCCGCTTTTGCTTCTTTCTTCTTTCATTTTTATTTGTTTTTGGTCGGTATTTGAATGTTTTGTTTCTTGCCTCTCAGATCTTGTTATGTGTTAAAACGATGCCAGTTATAATACAAACAGGAAGAATTTCAAAAACTTATCTAGATTTATTCCTTTCTCTTTGTCAGTGTACATCTTTGCGTGGTTTGTTTTATCATTGTATTCAACATGCATAACTTAAACCATTATATAAGCAGAGAGGGGACTAACGAATTATGAAAGCTTACGTCCCTCCCCCTCTTACCCCCCCCCCCTCCCACTCATCCCAAAATTATAGATATATAGGAATGAAGTTCTTTCATTTTTGAGATTGATTCAACCGTTCCCAGTGAAGAAGAGGGATCTACTTAACCTTTAGGATATCTGTGGCCAGATCGTTCTGACCCAATCTCACATCATAATATGTCTTTTAATTTTCATTTGTAAACTCCTTCTAGTGGGAAGGCGGTGAGAGGTGGTGCCACACATCCACGGTAAAATTCCTTGGATATGTGGTGTATGCATGTCCACACGAACATTCACAATTTTTTTTGGTATGGAATTCAAAGGTCATTGAGGGTCAATCGAGGTCTCAAACCTTGTAAACACAGTAGTACACCTCAACCCCCCCCCCCCCCCCAAAAAAGGGTAAAATACGTTGCTGATAACTTTGAGTCAGCAATTGACAAACCTTGGAAAATTTGGTGGAGTGTTACATGACATGTTCTATTATTAAATTTGGCAAGGAATTACTAATCTGGCTTTTCTCTAACTCTCTCTTTCTCTGCCCAATTTTCTTTGTTAGTTTCCGACATTAATAACACCTCAATTCAGAATGATGTTGTTCATACCTTCCAGTTTTTTAACATTTATATTAACGGTAATTGTTGCTTGTTTCATCTTTCCTCTAATCCCATTTCAATAATAGGTTACCCTAAACGATACACAGAAAACAAAATATCTGTACAGTTTTATATAGCATTGCCGTTATTTTGTTATTTCGTCTGGAAAATAATAAATGATAACAAAACGAAGTAAAATAAAACTTCAAACATGACGTAATTCATTACTCATTCAATCGTTTACTAAAACTCATATATTTGACAAAACTGTTCTGATTTGAGAATCCGTAAAACCATTACATTTTTGAGATAGAAACTCGTTCTTTACTGCTCGATTGTGTCTTATCACACAATCCACATTCACGAAACTTTGTATCAGATTGCTCATGATGTTAGTCCAAAGCGGTGGAGTTGTAAAATGATAAGTTTTAACTTTCTTCTGTCGAGAAGTTTACTTCTGACCACCATGAATTAGTCCCCATTCTCATCTACTTCTGATCTACCATAAATGAGTCCCCATTTCATACTTCTGACCACCACGAATGAGTCCCCATTCTCATCCACTTCTGACCCACCATGAATGAGTCCCCATCTCATACTTCTGACCACAATGAATGAGTCCCCATTCTCATCTACTTCTGACCTACCATGAATGAGTCCCCGTCCCATACTTCTGACCACCATGAATGAGTCCGATCTCAACTATCTCCATCCTTGTAGGCCTGTGTTGGCCTTAGTGGCATGAGCGTTTGATACTGTTAAGAAAAGTCTCCCGCCAAAGAATCTGGCCAAAGAAACCATACAACTTGATCCACTGTCAACCCCAGTCCCCTTACCGTGTGATGACGATGATGTCACGTCAAATGAGATATTACGATTCCTTTTGAAAAGCTAGGCAGCTTTTTATTTCAAATCATGTCAGCGTTATCTGCTGATTGCATAACTATATCATGGCACATGCATGCTTC
>KN893858.1:3203-17064 GCA_000934455.1 Apostichopus parvimensis | reverse complement strand
TATTGCTTGCTGGTTCTTCAGTGGTTTGGTATAATGTTGTAATGAGAAGGTAATATATCTTTAGGATTTCGTAGATAGTGTTCCGTTTGAGTGTCGCAGATTAAAACATGAACCCGTAGTAATTTTTGCAGGATTTTTAAGCAGTCTTCCGTTTGAGTATCACAGCTTCGATAACAAACATATAATAACCGCTTTATAAAAGAACGTGGCACACATTATCTAGAAGTATACAAGCAGTTTATCTTTAGAATTCAGTCATGATGTCGGAAGGTAAAAAAATTCAACTTTCCAGTAGAATATAAGACTTAAAGTTAGAGTTATAGAGATGCACAGAATAATTCCACAAAATGTTAAGTTTCTGGTCAGGGACGGTAGAGGGAGGGGGGATAGGGGGTTACCAAGGTGCTCGGTAACCAATTGGTGCTCGTTAACCAAGGTACTCCGTAACTAAAGTACTCGTACTCGTACCAGAGAGAGAAGAAATCATGACCTATCAGTACTTTGATCCAGCCTATATATTGTTACGTAACATCTTACAGTAAGTTGTACCACAAAAATAGCTTACTATAAGTAAAATCTTTTATCAAGGTTACTTGGACTACTTACGAAGGTTTAATCACCACATTTACGATAAATGTTAGAATTCTCAAATAATATACATTCACACATCATAAATTATCCGGCATAAAAATATGGTTAGCTCCTAAACAACGATTGCTGTTGCATGGTTGGTTCTTTTCTAAGTTTAAGTCATAACAATACACACTACGGGTCGCTACAGGCCTTCAAGCGGGGTAAACATGTACAGCATTTATTGTCACGTGACATCTCTCAGATATCATGAAGCACAAAACATAACTTACTACTATAAACTACTATACTACTATTATAAACACGTTACACATTTTCGCTAATGTTACAATTCTAAAATAACGTTCATTCACAAATCAGACAGTCTGCATGCGTGGAGCTACCTCTGCTCTTCTAAAGCTGCATCTAGTAGCTTGGAACCTTCAGGACTTTAGAACCTTCAGATGAACCTCCTGCATCAGGAAAACTATCCGTCAAAATCCCAAAGAAGCCAGAAACGACTACTTTTCTAATATCCTTAAAAACTCGCTAAATGAAAACCCCATACATGGCTTTTTGGTCTTACGTATATTCACTCTGAAGGGTGTTTAGCAACTACAAACCCTAAACCTTAACCATGGAGCTATTCGGTAATAGCTCCATGCCCTAACAAAGCCTCAGGCCCTGACCAAATACCACCATGGTTCTTAAGTGAAAAGCACATGCTGATAATTTGCATGAAATCCTGACTGACCTTTTTCAAACCTCCATTGACAGTAGCACTCTCCCCAACAGATGGAAGCAAGCTAACATTTGTGGCGTATTTAAAGAAAAAGGTGATAAAAATGACCCAGCTAATTACAGACCTGTGTCCCTTACATGTGTCTGTTGTAAAATCCTTGAGCACATAATCCACTCACTTGTGATGAAATTCCTTGATGAGCATAATATCCTAACTGATTCCCAACATGGCTTTCGTGCTAAAAGATTTACTGAAACCCAGCTTCTCCTAACAATAGATGATATCTCTAAACAAACTGAACAAAACAGTAGCCTACTGTCTCCATGGCTTTACTTGATTTCTCTAAAGCTTTTGACAAGGTCCCACACCAACGCATATTAGCTAGAAGCTCTCTGCCTATGGCTATTAATGGAAATCTTCTGGCTTGGTTTGCATCTTTCCTCAGCAACCGCACTCAGCATGTTGTCTGTGACGGTGAAATATCAAATTTAAACAACTTTATCTGGGGTACCCCAAAGCACTGTTTTGGGTCCCTTACTTTTCCTTTTAAATGTAAACGACATCCATGTTAATATCAGTAGCATTGTTAGACTGTTTGCTGATGATTGCCTTGTGTATAGAAAAATTGATAACCAAACTGACCAACAAATCCTCCAAGATGACCTAAATAAACTGGAACAATGGGAAAATAAATGGAAAATGAATTTTAACCCCTCTAAATGCTACATCCTCTCAATTTCATTTAAAAAATGTTACAAAACACCCGTCTACACCCTATGCAACGAATTCCTAAAATCTGTTGACTCTCACCTTTACCTTGGTGTTGAAATTGATAACAATCTTATATGGGATAAACATATCAATAACATAACCATTAAAGCAAACCATGTTCTTGGCCTATACTAAAACGTAACTTCTCAAGCTGTCCCAAAGATGTTAAAGTAACAGCATCCAAAACTCTTGTCAGGCCAGTACTCGATTATGCTTCAGTAGTCTGGGACGGGCCCCATCACCAGTGTGATGTGTATAAGCTATTGAAGAAAAGCCAGATTTTGTATGGCAGACTCTAATTAGAAAAACCAACAGGGTCCACCGATTCAAATCCACATATGAAATTTGTGATTCATCTAGCATTCCCTTCTTGGGGAATGGTTTACAAGCTTTCTCAAACTTTGATTACAGACCTTTGACCTTTTATGAAAATAACATTTATCAACATGAGGCATTGACATAATAAATGAGATTCATCCAAGTTTCTATTCCTGAGATATCCTGTTTAAAATGTTCTAAGACTTTGACCTTTGCCCACTTCTACAAACTAGGGTTCATCTAATCAATATGCATGGGCTTCCCATACTAAATATGAGATTAATCTAAGTTTCCTTTCTTGAGATATTGTGTCTGTATTTACATTATGCACACTTCATTATAATAAAATACCTCAATACAAGATGACAAAAACATTTCGACCTTTTTTAATAATTATTTATTAACACTAATTATGTTAGTAAACTGGTATATGTATTCAACCTTCCAGGTAATGCCTATATTTAGCAGAGCTTCGTCTATCACATTCCGCATGCAGCATTGTGCAAAATAGTTCATTCGGACTATGTATTATTGCTGGGATCTATTTCAAGATTTGCATGTAACTGTTTTATCTCGATCAGTGGTATTCAGTCTATCTTGTAATTTTGTAACATTTGCTCATTGGTACTCAGTTTTTAAAAAAAGGTTAGCAATTGCAATTATGGATTTTGTCTTGAAATACTTGGTTAGAGTACATGAGAGTGTTGAAATGTAGAATGATATGTTACAACCAATCTTATAGTCTTAAGTCACACCGACTGCCATATGTATTGGACTTACTTGACGGCATCCCAAAGCAGGTTTGAATAGCTTGCTTGCCGTAAATATGTTGAAGTTTTATTCTTCTGACTTGTTCTTCTGATTAATGTCAGGGACTACATTGTTTAAAGGAAGGGGAGGTGTAACAGGGTTAACCATTTTCGTTATTGATGGACTTTACAAAAGGCGACGAGCGCCATCTACTTTACTTTACTACTTTTTTATGAGAATCATTTGTTACTACCACTATTACTTTTTGCGAATGGTCTTCTCATCCTTTTTTTCGGAGCCATTCCTATGCTTAACAAGATCGTGTTATAGTCAAGGTGAGCTTTAATTCATGATTGTGTGATAGGATTTAATTGCAGAGTAATGAAGAGTGTATTTGATTTCGAAATTGCTGTCAATTAATTAACTTAAGTAACTTGCCTGTCACCATAGATCGCAGTTCACTACCACGTGCTATCCTAGCGCATGTGTGTTGTGTAGCCTTGACGTTATGAGATATCTTTGTAACGATGTGCGCTACATCGACTGTGATGTGTTTGCTAAGTTGTTTACTATTATGCTTATACGTATCCTATTCGTCGTTATCATAATCAGTGATGGCTGATCAAACTTTGTAATAACCATGTTTCTTGGAGATGATGAAGGTGTAAATTGGTATTAAAATGCAATATCAGACCTGATAGTTCTATCATCTCCTTGGCAACCCAATTGTTTACATGAAATTGGTCACATGACATGTCACCTGATATGTTATTCTTTTTATTTCCTAAAGTGATTTGTTTTAATTCTTATTGTTGGAGTAATTGAGATCGTTGGATTCATTTAGTACTTTGCTATGACCAAAGTCTGAGAATAATGTGACAATCTTCAATTAAGTAAGAGCAATACTCAATGTTTATGACTCTTCGTCACTCATGTATTGTTTCTCATTGCAAATTTGATTTACATTAATCATCCATGCTAAATCATTACCTTAATCTTGTATTTATGATTTGTTTTGTTTATCATTTGTTTTGTCTTTGCAGGGTTATTTCTTATTTGTTGTTTGTTTACCTTTAAAAAAGCACCGTAGCAACATGAACCTGTGTTTTGGTCGTTACATTTTGCAATTTTTTCTTCTTCTTTTTATTGTTGTTAAATATTGAATTAACTTCTTCGTCAATTCCTTAATATTTCCCTTTAAATTAAACCTTCTTTTGAGCTCTGCAACAAGAGATCAAAAGTTGCCACTATTATGACCTAAAACCTATCCCAAACAGCGACTGACCTGTTTGTGTTATTGTCAAAAGTGGGCACCAATAGTCCCTTCACAATCATAACAGCTGTTACATTTAACACCCAAAATCTCATCTTAAAACCACATATTGTTAACAACCACACAAGGTGTTGTAAATTAAACTTGTATGACATACAAATATTTCTATTTGACTATCTTACTCAATAACGAGCTCCTAATAACAGATTGTTCCATATACTACATCTGAAGACAGTTCCTCAAACTCAATGATACATTTCGACCATGTTTTAATCATTTTAAGAGCATGTGAAACGAACCTAAACACATTTTTTTCAGAAGCACAATTTAAAACAAGGTAGCTTCTTTCTTATTCCTAACAACTTGTAAGCTTTGCTCAAGTGAGACATGCAAGGAGTATTACCTATACTGAAACTTAGAAAATCACTCACTACATAGCATATATTACTTCCACAAACTTGCTACCTCACAAGGGTAGACATCTTACTGAAAGAAGTAGGCCTAAACATTCTTCTCATATTCACCATAACATGTTCGTTTTTTTTTCTTTTTAGCAACAACTTACATACTTATTAATGAAGTGGAGGATCACCTGGACACACTTGTACATCACTAACGAATCTGAAATGCTCACATTCCCTCAGAACTTATTATTAATTTTTAAGTACATGCTTCTTTTTCTTCCTGTTTCTTCATTTCTTAAAAATTCAGCATCTGACTATATTCCTTCAGCATTATTTGAGTTAATGCTGACACATTTTAATAAACAAATAGAAATGAAATTGTTTCCTTAAAATAAAACCGTATTCATAGAAAAAGTTCTTAATATATATAAATATCTTTCATAAATTGTTTTTCATTTCCTACCACCATTTTTCTCCGTTTTATATTTGTCTCCACTTTTCTGTGTCTATCATTGCCTGTTGTGTACCAAACAACTGTATGCTGTACCAACATTTACCCCTCAACAACAACCATACATTGAGAGGACAAGTTTTGCTTCAATTTTTCTCTCTTTCTTTTCTTCGGTTTTTTTTTTACTTTTTTTGTGGAGGTACATTCTTCTTCGTCTCACAATTTATTGTCTTGAAGCTGCTAAAAGAGGTAATAGGGTTTTAGGTATGATCAAGAGGAACTTCAGTTTTCTGAAAGAGGACATCGTAGTTAGGCTTTATATGTAGTTGGTTAGGCCTCATCTGGAGTATGCTGTGCAGGCTTGGAACCCTTACTTTGCTAAGGATAAGGAAGTACTTGAAAAGGTCCAGAGGAGGGCTACTAGGATGATTAGTTCCTTAAAGAGTGTTCCTTATAATATGCGGTTACAACTGTTGAATCTCACCACACTAGAGCTTAGGAGGTTACGTGGGGACTTGATTCAGGTTTTCAAGATTGTGTATGGTTTTGACAATTTATCCTTTACCGACCGACTTTTTCATGTTTGCTAATAGTAGTTGTACCAGAGGTCATTGTCTTAAACTCCAAAAGTCAAAAAGTAGGATTAATATTCAGCATAACCTTTTTTCTAATAGGGTTGTGAATGAGTGGAACGGTTTGCCTGAGAAAGTTGTACTTGCAAGTAGTGTCAATGGGTTTAAGAATGCTTTGGACAAGCACTTTAAGCATTGTAATCGGGTCTAAGTGTTTGTGTCTTCAGATTTTTCTCTCCTATAGGGTCCTTGATGGGGACTTAAGTGTCCCTCCTGATCCTTTTTTTTCTACTAAACTAAACAATCATGGGCCTTTAGTTACTTTGAGGTAAACAAGCAGTTATGTAGGCAATTGGAGAATTTGTAGAAAATACTTCATGCGAATACTGCGTGATCCCCGCAGCCAAATAAAATGTTCAGCAAACAAGGAAGGCTTGGTTGTTGCTTCGTACCTCAATTGAATAAGAAGGCTTGTAGATTAACATACGATGACATCTATCAACTGAAGCTTCGCGCGGTCACCATTAATACGGAGGGTTTGATTCTTCCAACCAAGTATAGAAGCTGGAAACTGATTTCAAGGCGATACCTTTCCCCGTTTTCTCCGCTGCATCGTTGCTTTCCCTCCAAGAGTAGAATATTTCTTCAGAGATGACGTCTTCATCGAACAGAATATCAAAGTACAAGCGTAGAAGCCCTAGGGAAAGATGAGGATGAGGTTAACATCACAACAAAACCTGTCATCCTACAAGAACTATAACTTGATGGCACAAATTCAAGTTCACCACAACAATAGTGGTAACGTGGTTAACACCATAGTACCGATAATAACTCCAAATGAATCCCATCTTTAACCACATCCTCTATTGCTGCCTTTGCAATGGATAAGCTGCAATCTTACTGTGTTATACTCTACAATTAAAGGAAGGATAGAGTACCCAAAGACATTTTCTTTTACTTTATTCACCAAAATCAACAAATGCAACAACAAACTAAGGCATAAATTCAATATAATACAGTTCAAGATTAAACAGCAGATAAAAGTTTCTAATGAATGTGGCCTAATCTAAAAAAAAACTCATATGAAATAATGATGCATACACCTGTTCATTAATGGAACAGCCAAATAGTTTCATCTTTATAGATCTGCAATAAGTAAGATTAACAGGTAATCAATCACTTGCAAATATTACATGGCTTTAGTAACAATAACACACAGTTACCACCAGGAGCAAAATGAAGGCAGCCAGTTGCTGGAACAACTTTCAACAACTTTCAATAACTTTCTCTGAAGTTTAAACTTGTTTAAAACTCACCTGGTGGGTTTTCTAGACTGTAATTCAAATGTTGGACTGCGAAGAGAGCTTGTAATTCTAGTTTGGCGTCACTGTCAATATACCTCTGCATCAAGACTGATCGTTTCTTCAGTAACTCATGGTCACCCCTACTATTTGTGCCTTCCCCTATAAAGTAAAAACAAAGAAGAAAATTGGCAACGAGGTTGGTTGAAGTTCCAAAACCAATGTTCTTTTCTGTAATTTCACAACCAGTCTTAAAACCAGCCATTCCATGAAAAGCAAACCAATCCTTTTGTCCAAAGACTAACCGTTCGGTCAGTAATACTCCACTCTGGTAAACATCAGGAAGTCCGAGACAGATCAGGTAATTTCTCAAACAAGTAACGAATGGATTCCGATGAGCCCACAACAATATGCACAAATTACACTTAGGCTGCAGAGTAAAGTCAGACTCGAAATGTACCACATAAAGACTTGACAACACAAGACGTATAGGTGACACTATTGTAACATTGTTTTCTAGGCATGGCTTTGAATATTCATGGTTGAGCTTAGGTTTGGAGGGGATGGGGGAGGGGTGATATCTGTCCTTCACATAAAGTTACTAACCTTTCACAGCTCCAAAGCACACAGCTGACACTAAGGCACGTATAAATTCCTTGGTCTTCCTCACATCTGGTGGAATTGATTTCTGTATAAGACAATGGCAAAACCAGTTTTAATTACTAGGAGAATCTTATTTTCAAACATTTTTTCAATAATCGTGAGAGATACACCAAACATCCATGCCATATAAGTGCTTAATTATTGAAAAAAAAACACAAAGGAATTTGGAATAATTCCAGTTTGTTAGAGTTTTTGGCCAGTTTGTACAGTAATACTGCTTAACAATAATTTTGAGTTCTTTAAAAGTTGTGAGATTTCTAAGTGTTCACAGAGTAGTTTTTTTTTGCGACTAAAAGTGATGGAATGGTGAGTTGTGAGTACAATTCTAGGCAATGGAAAACCCAAGTAATGTAAATTTATAGCATATGATTTCTGTGACAATAAATGATTAAAATCAAAATCAAAATGATATTCCTTCTCATTTTGATAAAGGCCATCTTGAAAATTCTAACGTGACACCTGACTTACCATGTTGCAGGGATTGTATCACTCATTGCAACACTACTGTCGTAAGTGCAATCTAATCCTAAATTGAACATTAAGTGGCTTCTAAAAATACGCACAACTTGTATTAAAAGCTTGCGATATCTCTGATCTATTGTTGTCTTAATAGAACTTTTGTCAGACAATAGATATAGCTTTTGATTCATAAGTAGGTCGTGGAGAAAGGCCAGCAATAAGGTGTTCCACTTGACTACACACACTTACAGAGTCTGCATTCAAGGTTCACAGTAATCAATAAGGTCAGACATGTCTCTATGAATATGCATTACCTTCTCCCTAAGGTCAGACATGTTTCCATGCATATGAATAGTTTCCCTAAGGTAACGCACATCCCCATGAATATCCATACATTTTCCCTAAGGTCAGACATGTCTCTATGAATATGCATTAGTTTCCCTAAAAGTTTCCCTCTTCGTCCTGTACCGATACAAACACACCTCGAAAAATCGTGGTTACCTTCCTTGCCAAAGGAAATTCATGTGCCATTTCTCTAACACAATGTCATTCATTTAACTGATATCACAAGACTTGAAATGCAATCTGAATGGTGAAGCTCACTCACCTCGATGAAGTCAAAGACTGCATCGTTAGTAAGACTTTCATTTTTCTGGAATTGAAGGATTAGCTCCCGCTGGAAGTTTCCTATCCTCGTCTCTTCCTTAGGGGTGCTCTGTGATACTCTCTCTACTGGCTGCTCTGTGAATGATACTTTCTGTAAACAAAATACAAAACCAACAAATAAACCTACAATGAATATTTACCCACCAGCAGTGAAAACAATGGTTTACAATGCAAACTACCTGAAATTACTATTTGATTGATTGATTGATTGATCGACTGACATCGACTGATATTGCACATTAATATCAAAGGACTGGATGGGTTTTAATAAGTGATAAATTTGCAGTTAGTTTTACAGTTTTTTTACTCACCATTGAATGCATTTGTCCTGCTTGAGGTTGCATTCTGTACTGTGGCAACAACAGTGCTTGCCGGTGATTCACACTCATCAGTTGTTGGCATGAATGGCTTACCCCTTGCTTGTTCATATCATGAGGAGAAGTTCGCCAAGCACCAGGGCTGGCTAAAGGGGAAGGTAACCCTGAGCTGCTAGACGGCACCTGGCCGTGATGGCGCTGCTGTGGTTGCAACAAATTTAAGAAAATAAAGGTTTGAAGAGCAACTGATTGTAGTTGGTTTTCAACAACCACCCCTTACAACCCCATTTTCCCCCGCCCCGAGAAAAACGAATAAAATATTGCACATTAACATCAAAGCAACTGGATGGGTTGTAATAAGTGATAAATTTGCTACAGATGTATTTCTTTGTTGGTTTGTTACATACATATGTTTACTATTGTATTTCAATATCCGATTAAACCAACTTGTGTAATATGCTCCATTTTCCTAACACTGGCAAAAACTGGATGTTTATACTTCTAGTTGTAAAAGGCAATTCTCAAAACTAATGTAATATCAACAAAATTTGAGTATTAAAGAAAATAAATTCAAATTTGAATAAAATATGAAAATATCAATCACGAAGTTATAAAAAAAATGATGATAAAAAATTGGACCGGCATAGTTAATAAAGAGATTCAGATAGTTTCTACTAGATATTTTCAATTTTTACCCTATGTTCATTTCGATGGGCTGTTTCAACTTTGGTATTGGCATCTCTTCTGATCTTGTCAAAAGTGTGAAAATGAGTCTCGAAGGTTTCTTGGTTTTTCTGCAATTTAGAAAATCAAATGTGACGAAATTACAATGATACACCGTATATTTGACTCAACTATACATCGGGCACAGCAAAATCCAAGACTATTTCTTTCACAAAGTGATTTCAATGTTTAAAAGGTTTCATTTCAGCATCATGAATTAAAAATACACAAGTGAAAAAACTGATCAACTGTATATATTTTAATAGATACATACCTGATTCACATGCTTATGTTCAATACAATAGTATGTCTACATACTCAGTCACAACATTTAACAATGTCAAAGGGGCAAATCTGTATACTTCTTAGATAGTCCCCGCTCCCCCCCCCCCAAGCCCCCCGGTCACCCCTAAAGAAAAAACATCAGCAGAATCAATCAGCATAACAATTCAAAGAGCAGGACAGGTTAAAAATGTTTTTATATGATAACATCGTCTAATTTTCCACTGCCCTACACTTACATGATTTAACAACAGTTAATGAATGATAAATAAAATTAATGATGAGTTATATTATTTCCTTGTTAATATCGTACTATTGTACACTGTTTAAGGTCAAATAAAATTTGAATGATCAAAGGAATTATTGGCTGGAACAGGTTTGTGACCTCCTCCTAATACTAAAGGGCATAGGTCTGAAGTTTCGATCCTAGCAGGATCTTCGTCAAAGGCAAACTGACACGAAAAACAGATTCTGGACATATTTTATCTAGAAAGACAGATAGACAGACATACAACTAAATTGGACCGGTGAACATTGAATAGAGTAAAAATAGACTGAACAATGGAGATGACACAGCTAAGAAAAGAAGAATAGGCTACGGACAGTGGCGGAGCGTCCATAAAGTCAGGGGGCGGATGCCCCCCTGACGGACTCAAATGGATTGCTGGCGCCCTTTCAGCTTTTTACCACTTTTTACTTATTCGCGATTATTGACTTTTTTTATTGCGCTCTCATCTACCTATTGACATTTGTCACATTTCTTTGGCGATGACACCTATTTATTCTTCGTTTATCTGCAAATTAACAAGGCCTGGAAAGGGTAATTTCCGGCGATCTAGGGAGTATCTTTACTCAAAAAATTTCTGTACGCTCCGCGCCAACCTGTGGTGGCGCTCCGCTTAGATAGTGTCAAAAGCGCCCCTACAGACATTCTCGACCTCCCTGACCAATACCTCTAGCTCCGCCACTGGCTACGGATAAAGGTGCAAAGATATATAGGTTACAGCAAAGATTATAGTTACTAGGGTAATAGGGGAATGAAAACTCTATTTACACTTTAAATCTCTGCACTTGCTATAAATCTAATACTGAGGGGCGTAGGATGATATGGTCAGTTTTGGCTGTTCAGAGTGTACACAGTATGATTAAACGTTGATGTATGAAATATTAATCCTTACCACTCTCAGGTCATTCATATCACAGAGCATGAATCTGGTTTGAACAGAGAAATGTTTTCCCTGAATCTTCTCATAAATCCTCTGGAAGACACGTTTAAATAGATGCGACTGGGGAAAAATGTAAGGATGTGACAAAAGAATATTTTATTGTTCGACAAAACACACCTGTAGGAAATTCTTAAATTAAAGAGCAAATAGATGGTCATGCACAATGAGGATAAAGAGCAGTAGGGGAGGTGAAGGCAGGGGAGAACGAATGAGAAAAGGCGGCATAAATAGAATGAGGACAGAGAGAAGGCATATGAAAAGGAGGAGGAAATAGAACAGAAGAGGGACGAGGAAGGGGGAGGAGAGAGGAGGAAATACAGCAGAAGGGGGAAGAGGCGGGGGAGGAGATAGAAGGAAATTTGAGCAGAGGAGTGGTGAGGCTGGAAAGAAGGGAGGAGGAACTAGAGCAGGGGGATGAGGCAGTGGAGAAGGGAGGAAGAAATGTAGCATAAGGGGGGTGGGATAGGGGAGAAGGAGGAGTAAATATAAAAGGAGGGGCGTGGCAGGATGGGGCAATGGAGGAGGGAGAGGAAATTGGACAGGGAAAAGGGACATGTGAGCAAGGAATATTTGCATACATTTATATAAATATATGTATTTTTAGGCTACAATATAACTTGCAAACAGATCATTACTTTTCCAAATTGTTCCTTTCAATGAATCAACTCAATGCCACATACTCTGGTGTATCAGCTTAAGGACTATAACATACATAGTTGCATGTCAAATGAATGTCAACAGTATCTTTCAATTACTAAATTTTTTCCTCTTCCGTCTTATATAGCATTTATTAATGGGTATCTTAGACCCACCCTGTCTTACATACCGTTCCAAGACTTTCAATGTGTACGAATGAGTTCTTCAGTATTTTGGACAAGCATTGCCAAGTAATCTCTGTGTTATGAGCCATCAGTGCATGGATACAAAACAGGAGAGTATCCGAGGACAGGACATCTTGAACAAAAAGCTGGGAGAGAAAAGAACAAACAGCACCCAGTCCATTCCCAGCTTCCTTGCCAGCCTTCGACTTCTGTGGGAAATGTTTAAAAAAAAGGTTAGATTTAATTTATCTCTTGTTGAACTTTCTTTTCCATTTCTTTGGTGAGTAGAACTGAGGTCTCAAGTTGGTGTTAGAATGTCTATTACCGTATAAAGGGTGCGTAGCATAGGATTACCACATTTGCTTTGATTGAAGAGATGGACAGCGTATCCTAGGGGAGGGGTCTAATTGAGAGACGGGTCCCCTTTCCATATCTTGAAATATGTACATTGACATTAACTGTTGGTACTTTCTAGTATGTAGTCCACATTGCACAGCTTTCCCCATTTAGCTGGTAGGGGCTAATATGTAGACATCACTCATGTTTCTGAAACAGTCACAGGTAGTGATGATGCACATAAAAGTGTTGTCTAACTATTTTAGTTTACATATCCTAAAAACAGTAATATTTATCAGTACCACAAAAACAGTTTTGAAAATAGTGATTACTTAGTTTCCTGGTGCGAAAATATATTTTATTACACACTTTCCTGCAGAGTTTGTCCCCATCTCTCACCCCCCCCCCCACCCTTTCTCTCCCTTTGATTCAATCTTTTGAAACTACCGAAAAGTACTCTTATGCGACTTTTAACATTGCAAATTGCCCAATTGTTGTGTGTATGTGAGTATATTCTATGAAAATTGCTCTTGTTATTTTCATAGGGTGGCCTTTCATTGTAAAATAATCAAACACTTAATTTAATTGAGAAGCTGAATCCACACAATTCTCTTTATTGGGAAGATTCAAAGTGATCTTCTGTCTTGCTCCCTTAAAGCTACATAATAAACAGCCCATCAAAGTTTGCCCCCTCCTGCTGTTGATTCAATCCTCTTCTGCCCCCCCCCCTCCTGCTGCTATAAATTTAGCTACTTATAAGTACATGTACAGTAAGAGTAAACTCAACAAGCAGTGCTATAACCATTTGCTTTCTTCTTTCCTGCTTCATAAGTATCTCTGTTAAACGAAATCCAGCTCTTGATTGCATTACATCTTGAAAGGTCACAGTTGTCTCCTTTGTGTTTGAACCAATTTTTTTAACTTCAAACTGCCAAAACAGGAAACATGAAGAGAATGGGGGAAAAACATTAAAGCAGGTTAAAGCAGAAAGGACTGACACTAGTTGTTTATTCCATTATTTGTAGTGTGATTCTGTGCAATTAGCTAAAAAGTCAAAACAGCAAACATGAAGGGAATGAAAAAAAAAATAACCAGCACATAGCACCTACAAGTAAACCGTATAATCTATAGCTAATAGCTTGCTGGAAAATTTTACATCAAAATTATTTAAATGAATGAGGTATTGAATATTCCACTGTGAGTGACAACTATTTGG
>JXUT01134901.1:0-36772 GCA_000934455.1 Apostichopus parvimensis | reverse complement strand
AATTGCCCTATTCCACCCTGACCTATTTTCATCAACCTTCTGCTTGACAAAAAAAATAATAATCTTAAAAACTCCACAAGTGTTTTTAATTTACTGAGACATGGATAATATTCCAGCAACCTAGCAACTCGGTGACAAACTAGCACAAACTCTACCCGGTTTAAATCTGCCAGTGTTTAATCTTTCGTCCCCTTTTCTTTTCTCTTATATATTCTTTTTTTAAATGTCACTCTCCAGTCAACGACTACAGCCATTTCTGTCAACCATTTATTAACTGACTGAATATACATCAGCAATTCTAGCTTATCCATCTTTGTCAGATTTGACTTTAATAATTATCCAACATATCCTACAGCTAAAACAAACATCCACTTTGTTTGTTTCGGCTAAATAGCAGGGAAGGTATGATATCATAAAGAACAGCTGATACATAATTGTTATGAAGTTACCACGGTAACAATCCCTGTCGTTTTCTAAAATTAGGAGAATAAAATTTTTCGCCGATCGAATGCTATTTGCAGTCTCCTTCTTAAAGTTACGAGATTAATATCGGACAATGAGAGTATCATCTTTAACTGTTCATAAGTACTTCAACCTGTGATGGGGAGTTTTGCGACGTGATGTTAAACAAAAATTTTTTCGGTTTCCAAAAAGTCCCTACATATGTGTGTGTCAAAACAACAAGCTAGCTTTGTAGGTTGGAGATAATAACTAAACTCTATGAATAGATAGAATCTTGTTAGATAGAATCTAACAACCAACTTTTGAATCATAACTTCTACTTTCACAGTAGGGCAGTAGATAATGATTTTTGGACCGCAAAGTTAACTCTCAGTAAAAATTCAAGAAAAAAGTATCAATAATAATTGGTATATGATCCAAGAAAGCAACATTTCAGTCAACTAGTAAACTTAGAGTACATTACATTATTTATCCGGCAAGAAGCTACACTCTAGACTCCCTATGGCTTACGTGTTTTGGGGGGAGGGGGAAAGGAAGGGGCTTGAGTGAGGGGGGTGCAAAGCGAGTTTCTTCGTGTTGCGTTTAATGAACAGCCATAGCATTGATAAAATCGATGACAAACCCTACTTCTTGTTTTTCCCGGAGTGAAGGACCAGTGTTGGAAGTCAAGGGGCAGGGTGGGGGTGGGGGTGGGGCGTAGGCAATTCTGTGTTTAATCAGAATTTCTCTGATAACCCATCCTTGCAATCATCACTCACTGCCATAAGAATGTATTTCATTAGGACTCCTCTTGGGATTAAAATTACCCCCTCAGCACACTAAAGAAACGTTGACCACGAACCTTGTTTCTTGCAGAGCAAACTCCCGACCTGTTAAACCTCAGGAGTTCCTTTATGACTGCCACACTTCCCTTGGATGCAGCGATGTGGGCACAGGTAGAACCGTCCTAAAAATGATCGAAAACATGTTTTATGCTGTCATCCCTCAGATGAACCCCCCTCTGTGCATGAAAAGTTTGAACACAATGGTGAAACATGCAATTATTGGTGGTTAAGTGCTACCATCATTTCCAATTTTTATTTGTTGCTGAGAAAAATTTTCATCAATAGTAGCACATGATAGCCCCAAAAACATGTACAATGTCACAGC
This sequence comes from Apostichopus parvimensis, assembly GCA_000934455.1. Classification (NCBI taxonomy): domain Eukaryota; kingdom Metazoa; phylum Echinodermata; class Holothuroidea; order Aspidochirotida; family Stichopodidae; genus Apostichopus; species Apostichopus parvimensis. The sequence goes on along the minus strand of JXUT01134901.1, from coordinate 35,161 downwards.
AATGCAAGATGTAAATAAAAGGACATAATATTAAGAAGCTAGTGTTTGTCTCAGAATACAGCAACATATTTTCCACAGAGAGTACTAAGAAACCACTTTATTGAAGTAATAAAATACTACTTTTTTTATTATTTATAAACTACACTCATCTTTTTTTTTGAAACATTGTTTCGATTAATTCAAATAAATACCTGATGTAATAATAAATCAAATGACTTACAATGGAAAGAGAGCGTGAGCAAACCTATCACGACTAGTCAGTTCTCGGCTAAATTCTGAATTGGAATTAAAAATATGTGAAACTTACTGCATTTGCCATCGTCACAAGTTCTGGTTTGTACTTCAAGAAGAGTTTGACAATTTCAGCATGATCATTCTCAGCTGCAAGGTGGAGTGGTGTTTGTCCATGCTGTAAATAGGATGTATGCATTAAAAGTTTGTTTTTTGTATTGTAAAGCTTCACTTGATTTAATGGGTTCTGTTTTTATAAAAGATTATTGGTCATATCCATCACCAGATATGGTCAACTCATGAAAATCGTAACACGGCGAGACAATTGTTTTTTTGTTTTTATTAATTGGCCTTGTTTTCTTTGCTTTATGAAGAAGAACTACTATGGAAGTGACCCTAGAAAACTATAGAACATTTTTCCAAAGTTTAATTTATAAGTTCACTCAAACTATATCATTCCCATTCTAGACTTCGACAAACTGTCACAAGACTGGACATCCGATCAGAACAATTCAACTGCACTTCTTTCATCACCACCACCATCACCACCATCATCATCATCACCATCATCATCATCATCACCACCATTACCACCATCATCATTATCATCACCATCATCACAACCAACACCATCGCTAGTGTTCGACCGATAATCGGTTAGACAATCGGCATCGGGCCGATTATCAGACAATCAGTAAATAATCGGCATCGGCAAAATCCATTGCGCTACCGATTATTTGGAACCGATTATTACGTTCCACATAAAGGATTGTATTTTACCGCGCTTTTGATTCACCACAACCACGACGGGAGAAAAATTTAGATCATTCGATTCAATGCTATTCATAGCCGGGGAAGGTGCGCTAGTCTACCGTGTAGCGGTATCGCAAGTTCCTCACGTGAGTTTGTACAAATGCTGTTCGATATACTATCCAGTTTTGGCAGTAAACATCATACAGTGTCCCCGCGATAAGCTTAGGGGGACGATGTAATTATTTTTTTTTCAATTAGCTTCCTGTTATCATGTTAAACGATTGATAAGAAAGATTAATTGTCTCGACTAAATATAAAAACCAAATCAATATACTTTTGAACCACTTTGGCCGTTTCACCGTAGGTGAAAAATGGAAAGTGAAAACAATAACATTAGGCTTTGTTCATTGTGAGTTCTACGTACATTAGGCTAGTCTGGCTAGAGAACGGTTGAGCTTCAGAACTGTTCAGTTTGAAAATGCGCGCAAGATTTTACAAAAGGAATAAAATGATGAAATCAAGGTGCCAAATACTCCTAAAAATCCCTAAGCACGTTTGGCGACAGTCCTCAGTAGTTCTACTGCATTACAGTATTTTTTGATTAGGTAAATATTCTTACGCATATTTTTGCGAAAAACCCGAAGAAACTTTTTTTCCCTCACAGCATGTACTGTGTACCACTTACAGTAACTGAATCCCTTACCGCAACCGACTAAAAGCAAGTCTGATTTCCAGTGACACGCGCGACAAAGTCAATGGGACTTCAGTGTGTGATTTCCCCCACATGTAGTTAAGTCAATGGAGAAGCTCCATTGACTTACTGTGTATGATCGTTTGAAACAACGTTCGATCGAAAGTTTTACCTCGCAGATGGTAATCATTGAAAACTTGAAGGAAACGTTCGGGATTGTTTTCACAATAAAATAAACATGTTAGCAAACTGCCTATCACTAAAAAGCCTGTGTAAGAATATGTGTAAAAGTAAGTTGGCCTGACGTTTCGATCCTGCCACGATCGAAACGTCAGGCCAACTTACTTTTACACATTAATTTTCATATCAGATTATATATTTCGATATCAGCTAACGAAATAACGAATATTTTATTTACGTGCGATATACTTTTCACTTTATTTACGTTCGAGTTGCAACACTAATAATGGTTTTAATGGCAGTTGTAAAAGCTGTCCCTAACTTCTTTTTTTTTCAGTTCGTAGCAACTACTATTTTTCTGTAGTCTGTACAGCACTGTCAAAAACTGTTTTTTGGCGGGATTGAAATATTGCGACTCTTAGTTATAAACGTACAGCGCCCCATGTATGTATTGCAGTGTTCTTTACTTGCTCCATTAATCTTTACTGTGAAAAGTTAAGTCGTTCATTTACATCTTTGATTGTATTGGCCTAGAAGTTGGTAACCATGCATAACACTAAATCATACATTAGGCCAGTTCCACGAAAATGAAGAAATAATCGGTAATCGGCATCGGCCGATTGTCACAGGAATTAATCAGTAATCGGTAAAACCGATTGTCATACAATCGGTCCAACACTAACCATCGCCATCGCCATCGTCATCATCATCATCTTCACCTTCATCATCAACATCACCACCACCACCATCACCATCACCATCACCATCATCATCACCACCACCACAACCATCACCACCATCATCACTCTAAGAACAGAAACAAATACACATTTCCTAATACTACTTCAGATGACTGCTTTGGGTCAAGTGGCTACTGAGTCCTCAACATGACAGTTCATTTTAATACTTCATTGCACCAACACCTTTGAGCAGCTCAAGAGAATCAGGGTCTGTGTCAGGGTCTGAGTCGCAGACCTCCTGTATTGGATAATGTACAATCTGACAAGAACAGCATACCTCAACCCATACATATTCATGGACATTTATGACCACATAATATGGTTTGATGAGTTACACAGTGTCACAGTATAGAGACATGCATGGGAAACGTGATGATAAAGTTCCAACTAATTTTTTTTTTCCACATTGAAAACTGGCGACTGTAAAAGTCACGTCTATATGAATGGTAAATGTTCAGGCATGGAGGAGGTGTAATGTTACATTAATTCATTCTCTTAGTGAACAGGCATGACCTACCAAAATCCAATGAAGAAATAATAGTGGTTGAAGACGGCCAAAGAGAAAGATTTCCTATTACATATATATTATTTTGTAGCATTGTTTGAATTTTATGATGCTGTCATCAAATGATCCACTACTGTACATATGATCATGGTATGTCGTAGATTAAAATAAATCTGAACAAGAAATATAGGAGTACCCCATGGTGATAAACTATGGTCTGACCGATATGTATATGTAAAGAAAGAATACCTGACATTGATTTTTCAACAAGAACTCAGACTTTAAAACATGTGTTATATATGTATTAAACATGTGTTACATGTGTTAGATATGTGTTATATACAGTGGCGTCGCTACGGGGGGGCCAGGGGGGCCGAGGCCCCCCCATGAAATCGGCTGGCCCCCCCACTGGCCCCCCCCACTGGGAATGGGGTAAAAAAAAAATGTTGTAAAAAAAAATAAAAAAATAAAAAATAAAAAAAAACACTCATCAGTGCGATTCACTAATATTTTTTGTTCAATAATTTGGGAAATAGAGTTACACTATTTTCTCGTCTTAAATCTCAGGCTGGTCATAGCAAAGACTTGGTATGAATTGTCGTCAATATGTGCGTGATGCTCCGCATGGCCAATGGGTATGGAAAAAAAACAGCGCCCCACAATTGGGAAATAGTTTTGGCACTGCTAATCAAATCTGACAGTTGAAAATTGTTAGATTAACATACAATGGTTATGAGCTCAAGTTCAATGTTTCATCAGTCTATTAACAATACTACAATATCCATATTGGAGAATTATGACCCTTCTTGTTTGTCAGATTCAAACTCCATGTACAGCATGTTGTTTCCTTCTCTAGGCAGGAATAATTGAATCCGCTTGCTAGGTATAGGAGGTAGTCCGAGTAATCAGAGAGTTCGGATGGGCACAACTGCACAAGCTCCAGGCAGCACTGGCCCCCGTAGTCTAGACATTAACAACAGTCCGGCTAGGGCTGAGGTGTCGGGATCATAATCACCTGCAGCCAGGCGTTATCTGTAGCATATGCCCCCCAACTTTCTTTTTCCTATAAAAACATAGGTGAATTTCACTCGATGGGAGTGATCACTGAGCCAGTGGCGTCGTGCCCATTGGGGCCCGGGGGGTACAGGCCCCCCCCAAATTTTGTCAAAGGTGTCATAAAATTTTGTCATAATTTAAAAAAAAAAGTGTTTTCGAACAGTGTCAGCAACTGAATTTCTTGTAGGGCTTACGAGAAATGGGGCTTCTGTTGACTGCTTGGTCAATAGTTGTTAATTGTTGATATTCAGTCAATCGAAACAGTTAATTACTGGTTGATAACTAATGAACCAAATGTGCCATCAACGCTGCCATCGTTGAACAATATTATATATACGTAGTCCCAGAGTAAGTGCAACCCGTTACCTTTGCCAAAGTCAGTCAATTTTCCATGAAAAAATGGCAAATTTTTTAATTGTTTTCTAAGCCTGTAACAAAGTTCGGAAAGTTAAGATAAATGTAGTGAACAGAGATTATGGGACTCCATGTGAACTTCTTCTTAAGTAATGCAATCAGTTCGCTAAAAGGTCCACCAGGATAAATTTTCCTCATGATCTGATAGGTAGTTTTGAAAAAAATGAATAATAATAATCATTTCAAATACAGTCACAATTAACCTGGAAAATAATCACTTCGTTATCGCACGTTTTACCTTAGGTTTCGCTACTTTCGCTTTTTCTGCCCATGTTTTCAAACGGCATAGCTTTTTCTTTACCCAGTCACCACGTCTCACGGGCATGGGCGGCGATCATGGATCAGCCAACACAAAAATGTTTCGATTTCTTAAATTTTGGGCGCTTCTGGGAGACGAGGAATTGGTAAACTGAGGAATAAATGGCGATCACTTCCTTCGAGAATATTTCCCAAAATAAAAAATTGCCGGAAATTTTGATCAAATTTAGGGGTGTTGCCTACTGCCATAAAGCACGGGAAGTGCCGTTTCCTGCAATCTGAGGGGTCTGCCAGACGAAAAATTTTCTCTGTACGCTCCGCGCCAACCAAGGTGGCGCTCCGCTTAGATAGTAACCTCCGGCCCCCCCACAAGAAAGAACAGCCCCCCCATGGCCCCCCCACTCAAAAAATCCTAGCTACGCCACTGGTTATATATGTGTGATATATGTGTAATAGATGTGTCTGAACCAGTGAGCTAAGGGTTACAAGTCCTTTGTCCTTGAACTGAGCTATCAAGCCCTTAGTTGGTGGTGATCCCTATACAGTAGGTGTTATATATGTGTTTGAACCAGCACCCTCAGGGTTACAAGTCCTGTGTCCTTTAACTAAGCTATCCAGTCCTTAGTTGGTGGTGATCCCTATATATGTGTTATTTATGTGTTGTATATGTGTGATATATGTGTTAAATATGTGTTTGAACTGGTGTCCTCAGGGTTACAAGTCCTGTATCCCTCAACTAAGCTATTCAGTCCTTTGTACCGTGGTGGTGATCCCTATATATTTAACCGTTTCTTTGCTGCAGGAACCTGTCATAGACAGTGACATACCCTGCATATAACCCATTCACTCCCCCACTTTCATTCCATACAACCCAGAAAATGGCAGAAAAAAAAGTGAACATGAAGAAATGAAGTGATCAACAAAATTTGAAAAAGCTGTTATAAATAAAGACTAAGAAACCTGACAATGGAGATTGTGAATCCTGCTTTACAGTGCTAACATAACACTACTGCTGCTCAAGAAAAGATATAATGAAGAGAATTGATAAATACACAATGACGCTTACTTCATCTGATTTGTCCAGCTAGCAGATAAGTAGAGCGGTGCAGAATTGGAGAGGAGGTTAAAAGAATATTAGTAGGGTTAATAGCTATTGTGACGAAAAAGGGGAGTAAACAGAATTAATCAATGTCAGCAATTATTCTTAGGATAAAAACGATGGATTGTTGCAAGGGAGACATAATTATAGTTAGTATGGTAGGAAAGAGGCATAATTAAGCAAATAGAATAAAAACATGAACAACAAAAGACATTTTTTTTGTAGAGCAGCCAACAGATTGATTAAAGGAAGAAACATGTTTACATAACCAAAGTATTCTATTATTAAATTTATTAAAATTTTAAGATACTTTTCCATATGAACAAGACAGTTCTTAAAAACTAATGAATAGTTGAATTTCATTTTAGGTTAATGCCTTCAAAAGTCAAACATTGGAGATTTCCTATTTAATCTTCTCTTGTGAGTGATACTAATAAATATGAGTGTCTAAGAGAAGATTTTCGAAGATTCAAAAGTAGTCATTTAATACCCAGTTACTAACCCTTAAGGTAACCCCCTCAAACAGCTATTTTTCACTAGCCCTCAATATTTGACCAGTGTCTCCCTTACTTTTTCATCTATGTTTCACCAATGCCTCTCTCACTGGTCCTGAGTGTGCAACCAATGCCCCTTACATGCCCTTAATGTTTAATGAAAGCTCTCATTTTAACCCCAGTCAGTGCCTCTCTCACTGGTCTTGAATGTGTGATCAATTCACATACCTTGAATGTTTCCACCATTGCCCCTCTCAAAGGCCTTCAGATGTGTGATCAATGCCTCTCACATACCTTGAATTTTTCCACCACTGCCCCTCTCAAAGGCTTTCAGATGTGTGATCAATTCACATACCCAGAATTTTTTCCACCATTGCCCCTCTCAAGGTCTTCAGAGTGTTATCAATGTCTCTCAAATGCCTTCAATGTTTTACTAATGCCCCTCTCACATGCCCTCAAAATTTGAATAATGCATATCTCACACGCTCTCAAAAAAAATATTATCCAGCAAATTAGATTCTTGAAATGAGGCCCAGCTTATTCTTTATTAATGGTTTGGATACATTTCTTTAATATTTCCCACAACCATCCTTATCAGAACAGTTATTTCTTCAACCAATAACTGTTCCACTCAATAGTCACACCACATACCACAGACTATAATATGTTAGACACCTGCATACATAGGAAAAGACCTTCAGATCTGATAGTAAGGGTCACATATATAATCAATGACAGAAAGTTAATCTCAAAGAAGATAGCACACAAAGTTCATTCTTTAAAGCAGTCAGTCATCTGATATGTAACTGCAATACGTTATACCAAAACCGCTCCTATTTTTTATTATATGTTTTAAGTTAACCTTTTGCCATTCAACTATTAAGTAATTTCATGATATACAGATATCATATTAAAATTGCTGAAATTTAAACTGATAACATTCATATTCCCTGGTACTCTGTTGTTTGTCTACAGTTAAAAAAAATTATTTCTGTTGAGTTTTTCAAATTTATAAAACAATTCTGGCATCTTTCAACAACCCATATTAGATGATTTTACTCAGCTGTACACAAAGTCATTTCTAAGACTCAAAGCGCAGCTAATCGAACATGCACACAAGAAAATATCAAAATCCATGATATTTTCTCAAAAAATGAAATAAACTTACAATGTCTGTAGCATAAGAATCTCCCTTCAGATTCAGCAGTGTTTCACAGACCCTCAGTTGACCATACTGGGCCGCAAGGTGTAAAGGAGTCTTTTTGGCCTGAAATTTATGACAGAAAGATAGAATATTATGCTTTAAGAAAACAATCAGGACATTTACATTCAGAGAAGGACAAATTGAAATTGATAAAGTGACTCGGTATTAATAATTCATAAAAGTGTCAGAAACATTAAGAACCCCACCTATTGGTTTCCTGAAATGTTAGGATGTTTTTCTTGCTAGCAATCTTGTTTCTATCAATATGAAAGTGGAGAAGATTGATGCCATAATTGCAACCTTAGCAATGGCTAGATTTCTTTTTCTCCTTTGCCCTTTGGTGAACAAATTGCTAGAAGGCATATTTAATCTCATACGTTCAACGATTCTTGTGACTTCTTTTTTTTTCGTAACGAAATAATTTAGTCAACGTCGTTCCACTTTAAGACACGTCCAGACGAGTCCGTTTTGACTTCTCCAAAAGTTTCACATTGCAAAGGTGGCACCATCGAACGGTTTTTGGGGTCAAATCGCAGCCAGTATTTCAAATTCAGAGTACCGGCACATTAAAGTTACAATTGGCAGCACCATGCAAATAAGATTGCTACAAAACAGTAGCAGTACCTTGATAAATTACATGTTTGATAAGTGTTATATTATAAACACTAGATTAGTCCACCAGAACGGCACCAGACATTTACAAAATACGGCATTTTACAAATGAAACAAAAGCAATACGTGAAACGTTTGTGACAAAACATTTCCTGCTCAGTCTTACGTCACCATGACGACACATGAACACTAAGACGATCTCAAAATCATGAATACCAGGTGAATTATACCGTCTTCCAAAACTGCCTGCAAAACCTTTTCAAGAAAAATGCTGAAAGGTCTTGAGTTTTTTAAACCTTTCTGGTCACTTTTAGTACACCCAGAAATTAGAAAGAGGAAGAGGGCAGTGTTCATGAATTTTCATCAGAGCATCTGCATAACAACAGGAATACCTACAACAGACAGAGCATCAATGCTGGCGCCGTGGTTCAATATGATCGTCTTCATGAGTTCGTTGTGTCCGTTCTGGGCGCTCAGATGCAACGGAGTCACTCCGAGTTTTGATTTGGCGTTCACGAATGCTTTGCTGGTGAGGAGGATCTGTGCAACCTCCCGGTGTCCTCTCTCTGCTGCGAGATGAAGCGCCGCTTTACCGTGCTGGGAAGAGAAGGAAACGTGACCGCAATCATTCATCGAGAACAAAAATAGTTTTGGGCACGGAATGTTTATCGATGGATCCCACGGCAACGGGGAACATTTGGTGTTCAAATTCTGTTTGGCACAGTTGAAGTCTCTGAATTTTGTCGATTATAAAGTACTTTGGTTCCTGTATACAAAAATTGTTAGAGTCAATAGTTACTTCTTTAAGGGGTACTTAGATGTTAAACAGGAGCGTATACTATTCATCTTTTGAGGAATCAAGAAACAGAGCCCTTAAAGGCATTGAAGACTCGCCCCAAACCGAGTGCCGCCCTCTAAAAAGGTTACTTTCCGTTGCTTGCAAGTGAAGTTTTCTTCTTGTCGCTACAAAATGCAGACAGTAATGAAACGTGATACCTTGTAATCTTTTATCTAGACCTGATATGTCCATCGCTGCTATGTACACTGTGCTGTGGGTATTGACCGTAGCTTTATGTATTGAATGTGCACTAGTGACTAATTAGCGACGGTAGCAAGCTGTGTGTGTATTTTCTGGGATCGATGGTTGTGTCTAACACTTCTGTTACACCTCATTCGAAACTAGATTACCGGCATGAGACGTTTCTTTGTGCGCAAGTCTTCACACCCTTTAAGAATCTCCTGTACGGAGCCAAATCTGAAGAAAATGTTGAAATATTTTTTCGCAAGCTTAGCAAATCACATGTTCACTTTTGGACCTCTAAGATGAAAACCAATCATAGGGGATCTTCTGCATCTGGTGTTCTGGGAAATCAATGGGTCACCATTGTGCTTACAATCTGCAAATAATCACATATTCCTAACTTTGTCAAACATTTCTACAGGCACCGCGTAACAGCTGATTACACTTTACATAACGACAGCACACGACTGCTCCCTTACCTCATCAAACACATCTACCCTGGCGTTGAAATTGAGTAATTGTTTTACGGTCTCCACGTGACCCTCCTCACTAGCCAATAGCAAAGGAGACCAACCATTCTGCAAACATGAAACAAAACAAAAAAAATGTTAACATAAAAAAAAATTAGCAAAATTCTACCCACCACAGGGCAAATTATAAAGACTTTCTCTAACTGTCTCTCGGGTAACCAGGTCTCACACTTTGGTTTTGGCAGAATAAGTAACAAGCAACAGAATGACCAATATGTACACTGTAGGAGAGATGTGTAGGTTTAGTGAAATAAACCACCAGCTTTGGGCCAGTAAAGCACCACCCATAACCCCCCCCCCTTCCACTCCCCTATTGAGTGGATCATAAGGCCTGTTATATTTCAGTATCTCTGGCCAGAGTGTTGGACAGTGGTAACAATTTATCATTTTGCCTAAATTGGGAGTGTTCAGTTACAATGCAATCTGAATTTGATGTAAACGACTATTCACCACGTTGGATCTCCACACTAATTTTGGTTGTGGGAATAGAAATTTGGTTGTCTTGGACGACCATTAAAACTTAAAGTATATAAGCATAAAGCCAGCAACCTTAGCGGCTCCTTTCTACATTCTTCAATGGGATCATAATAACATTCCACTGTAGATTTTGAAGTTTTTAAATACAAATACATATTGCACCAAGATTCTTACATTGGAAAAAAGGCCTACACAGTATGAAGTGCATCCAAGCATTTACTTTTTGGAGTGATGGTGCTTAGATTTTCAGCCTTTATGACCTCAGCTGACCTTTGAGCTCGACAGAACACAGCAGGGTCTTTATGCTAATTAGGCTGGATCTACATTCAATAAATACAGTTCACTCAAGCTTTGGTCTTGAGGTGATCATATTTACAGAGTTCTTTGCCTTTACTTTACCTCCATTGACTTCAATTGACTCATCATTGTCAAATCAAAAGACTTCCTTGCCCCATCCTTCACCCCCCCCCCCTCCTCCCTTCCTACCCAATAAAAACAGGGAAGGATACACATGCCTAGAGAAATTATGGGAAACACAATCTTATAATGTACACCCATTTTGAAGTTCATTTGAAAGAGAAGCAATTCTTATGAAGCATTCAATATTTTTTGCATCTGCAGCAATTCCTTGCACCCATTCCTTCATCCTCCCACTTCCCTCTTTCCTGTCTCTTCAACTACTCATTTCATCTCTCCTCTCATCCATCTCATCTCTCAAGTTTCTCTTTTAATATCTCATTCAGAAAGAAGCAATCAACATCTCAAGCTAACTTTATCATCATCCTTCTCCTAAAACAGTATCCCCCCCCCCCCCCCCCCCGCCCTCTAGGAGGAAATACAGTTCATCATAAAATATTCACTATCTTTGTGGAAATCACTCAGGTATCGATTACAGCTGAAGTAAATCATATTTTTTTAATATCATTTGGCAAAGCCTCAAGCGATAAATTTATCTTCAAAGACAAAAGACACTGGTGCCGGTGTGAATGTTAGGTTAACCCTTAATACAATAAAGTGATGCGAAAGTGATAAGCAATAAATGATCTTATCCTGCATCTCAATAAAATTGTGCACTAATTTTACTACATTTCAAAAGAATTAATTTCTGCATAAAGTATAACAACCTTCTGCCGTATTATGAGCAGTTGCAATTTTTGGGCAAAACTACCAGAAAGATGAAGAGAAACTGTTTCAAATTAGATTTTTTTTGGCTTGTGACTATTTGAAATCAGTTGTTCAAGATAACAAAAGTGCACCCATCTGCTTTGAGAGCCAAATGTCACTGCGACACCAAACCGGCACTTGAGCATATTCTGTGATGAACTAACTGCTACTAGGAATAAAATCAAGAAAGTTTCAAGAGAAATTCAATATTTTTAGGCTAGGTAGATCTGGAGTGCAACTGTTGGATAGAAACAGGTCAGAGAGGAGTGATTGTTAATCCATATATATTCCTCCTATCATCTCTCATTACCCAAAGTAATTTAACCTTCTTTGATTAAGTCTGTATCAAGTCTTATACATCAAGGGAGAACCAAGGGCTTCAATACGTTGTAAAAGTTGACTCGGGTTATACATGTATGATATGACATTAAAATGGTTCATAAATACATAGATATCATTTGCTTTCTGTTTTGTTTTCTCTCTCTTATCAGGCAGTACATACCCTGCTTTGCCTATTGACGGCTATCTGGCTGAGGTTTGGGCCGAGGTGTTTCAGCATTTGTAGTAGAACGTCGGTGTTGCCAGCCCTGGCACAGTAATGGAGTGGTGTCTCATGCGTCTGAAACACAAAATGTATACAGAAACTATAACTCACACACTGATAGGCCAAGACACTAAAATAATCACAGGGGGCTCAAATACTTCCCCACGGTGAAGGTAAAAACACTTTCCGTTATGGGAATTAGTATGTATGTAACACAATACAATAGCATGCTTGGAAGAAAGGCCAGCTTTGAAAGGGAGAGAGACAACATGTGACCTGGGAATTAGGGGTACAACGTTAAAACAAGATCGATTTTCAACGCCATAAGTAGTAAAGAGTAGAGAAAGACAGCAGTAAGCAAGAAACACATAGTATAAACCACTGTATGGTATACTCACCAGTTTGGTGACCACATTGATATCAGCGTCATATTCTAAAAGCCTAGCCATAATATCTATATCTTCTGTTGGGTAGTGGATGATATTCTTGGTGATTTCAGCAGCGTAATGCAAAGGGGTTTCACCCTCCTGTTCACACAAACAAAAAGCATTATTTGCAGTACGGAGGTTATAATTTTTTAAGCTTCAAAAAGTTATGAAATGGCTAACCATACAGGGATGAATGTTTGCCCTTCTAGGACCAATGGCATTTGATTATGTGTGTACAAATGAACAGTAACAAACTATGAGTCTTGCTGGCCTTTAAAAAAAAAAACCTTTTGACTTCAGGAATATCAGCTTTTGTCCTGTGTACTACATATAAATACAATTACATTAAATACTTCATTGCATTAATTACACACTACACCCAACCCTTATCGGCAGCTTGTAACACACTTTGGTGTGCTGACAGTTAATGGTTTCCATGTCATTTTGAAATATATTTCTTGTCCGACGAGCAAACACTTTCCATGCGAACAGTTTAATTTAAGTAGCCTTTTTTAATATCTTACTGAAGTCAGGTACATTTCTACAACTACACAATCCTCTAAACTACGACGACACGATCCTCTAAACTACGACGACACGATCCTCTAAACTACGACGACACGATCCTCTAACCTATGAAGGCACGGTTCTCTAAATGATGACATCACCATCCTCTAGACTACGACAACACGATCCTTTAAACTACCACGACACGACCCTTTAAACTACGACGACACGATCCTTTAAACTACGACGACACGATCCTCTAAATTATGACGGCACGATCCTCTAAACTATGACGGTACCATCCTCTAAATTACTACGGCACGATCCTCTAAACCAGAAGACATGATCCTTTAAACTAATAAAGGTAAGTCTAAGCTATGAATGTGTGGTAGATCTCGACATGTTTGGCCCAGGGCATATTGTAAGATTTATCTAGTAACCACAGGGAAATATTGCATCCAATCCACGGGCCAAAATGACAAACATCCATGACAATAAATGGAAATATTAAATTGAAAGGAAAACAGAGGACCACAACAATCTACATGTGAATTGTTCATCAGTTACATTCTATCAACGTTCTATCAAAAGAAGCCCTCTATACAAACTAGACATCTTTTCCTTTTTTTTTATTTCTTTTACCAAACCTACAGTGAATACATTGCTTCACTTGCTATTTGGTTGGATGAACCAGTGCTTGGGAATATTATGTTCTAAGTTTCCATGGAAAATATTGATAGGATTTTGAAGAACTTCTTGCAGGACCTGAAATTCACTTGTAGGCAGCACAGTTAACCCATCTGTGGTCTTCACCGAGGTTGACTTGGGGTGGAGGGGGCCGTAAGGGACGGAACTTTACGACCAAAACCTGTTTGGGGGAGTATAAGAATCTAATCCTAGGTAACTGAATCTTACCTCACTCTGACTATTCACCGCCATGACTGCATCCAATCTCGATAACTCCAAGTTCACAAACGTTATCAGTTCGTTGACGATTGGGAAATGGGCGTGTCTGACTGCCACGTGAAGGGGGTTCTCTCCGACCTGTGGAATGCGAGTAATAAATACAGCGAATGTCAAACTTGGGTTATGGATGTTTGCCATGATGAACTTCCCTATAAAAAACACCTGACCTTTAAGAAAGTGGTAGTTTTATTTTATATAAAGGTCTAATCAAAAGTCAAAATTAAAGGGACTATATCATGATCCAAAAAGTAAGTGCTAGATATATGCCAAATTTGGCCAAAGTGCTTTTAAAAAATAAAGCGCATGATTACACTTTAAATATCAATTCCTTTAGCCACTTCCTGTGCATCACCGAGACGCAGCCTCACAATCATCGTCAGTTTCCTTCTGATTCAATATCGAGACCCAACTTCTACTTGCAATTTTCCCTACTGAGACTTTCTTTGTTTTCTTAGCTTGAAACAGAACTGATTTGGTAAGTAGTTATCTTAAGTTTGCAATGATCAACCACATTCAAAAAAAATGTTTACAACCTGACTTGGGGGGGGGTTAAAGAGGAGGAATCATCTTGACCATTTAAGTAAACATCTCTACTCAATCTCCATATTGAACTATGCATGGTATCCCATTTTCTGAGTGCAAGTTTCAGCAGCATTGGTCCTCCCCTTTAATAGTGACTATCGATTTCCTTGAAACGGATTTTGAGAGATAGAGGAATTATTGTTCGAGAATGTGACAGGGATTCTGACAGGTTGAGATTTGCCACCGGACAATCAGATTTATAGCACTATAGCAATGACGTCTATGTATGTCATACCCCATATGTTTTAACATTCACCTAGGAGTGAGTCATAGATCAAACTGATAGCTGTAAAATTGTGCAATTTGTGACACTAGGGAATTGGATATGAACATTTTGTCAGAAAGTTTGTGATTATTATTTTCGTGATAGTCATAGCATTGAGGGAAATGCTGCATTTCAAATATTATATAACACAGGCTGGTAAGGTCTTTGGTATGTCTTTCAATGCTTATCTTAGCCCCATGTTACAGTACGTTCACATTTATCCTTTACAGGAATGAAAAAGTCTAAAATTGAAGGAAAAAAAACATAGTATCACAGAGCAAGGAAAATGAAAAATGTTGATCCATCTCATCACCTTGATAGCTGGTTCCATTTACTGAGATATAAAATGTTGAAATTTAATTATTTTATTCCGATAAATTACATTGTACAAGGGATGTCTTACACAGACAACACATCTCTTTGTTTTTTTATTATTTTTCACTGATGCAATTACGAGCGAAACATCGTTTAATTGTGATGAGGTCACATGATCACACATTACCAACATGAAGTATTAAACATCCAGTCACACAACTGAATTATTTTCCAAGATGCAAATTGGATAATTTCAAAATTTCAACTTTTACTTCAATTTTCCAAATTTATTCTTTATTATCTGAAATGAAACATGACTGAGTCAAGCTTATGGACCTACAGTGTTATGTGATGTTAATATTAATAGTATTGCAAAATTATCATATGCAACTCAAACAGTTACTTTTAACATTGCATCCAAATCTTCCCCGGCACTTTCAATAAGAGATGGAGTCAAAAATTTATTAGTTACATGAACCGATAGATCAGTCTGAATATTATATCTTCGGTCTATATAATAAAACAAGATCACCATGGACGGCCTCAAGAGGTATGAGATTCCAGAAATGTATGAAGTTGCCATGGGAATTACCAATTATCAAAACATAACAATGCCAAAAATAGGAATTGCTAAACTAGATTTAGACCAACACTGCCATAACTGACTAACTGCAAATTGAAGATTTTACTTAATATGAATGTGCCATCTTTTCAAACTGTGATATAATATATGAAGGAGTGGGCTCAACACTAACAGATATATGATCAGTTAGCATGAGCATAGGGAAATTGGGATTGAGGATGACACTGAACCACCAATCCCCCCCCTCCATCACCCCCTCAACTTGAAATTATAGACTCATTTTCATTTAAATTGGGCATTGAATACACTTTTTGAATACATTTTTTTTTTTTTTTTTTTTTTTTTTTTTTTTTTTTTTTTTTTTTTTTTTTTTTTGGGGGGGGGGGGGGGGGGCAAAAGTCCTCTTGCCCTTCCTGGAAAAAAGTTGGCACTGTACACATTACGTCTGTTTCCCATCGGAATCTTTGCTGCAGCCTTACAATCATGTCGTTTATCTATCCCAAACACAAGAACACAAGCAGGTACAGACCTTTGAGCCAAATTCTACATCTGCTCCCTCCTCAAGCAGAGCTTGAACCATCTTTAGATGACCATGACGAGCTGCCACATGTAACGCTGTTTCCCCATTCTACAAATACAACACAAGATGAGAGAAACCATTGCTGTAACAATCTTATTGACAGTCTCTTAACACAATGACACAACTGTACCAAAGGCATATGTAAAGTATTATGAATATTAGGGTTAATGATACAGTATATCCAAGGGGGGGGTGGGTGGGGTGTGGAGGGGTGAAGGGGGACAATGGGGACAGTGGGGAGGGGTGATGGGGTGAAGGGGAAGTGGGGAGGGGTGTATAGGAAGTGGGGAGGGGTGGAGAGACAGTGGAGGGAGGTGAAGGGGAAGTGGAGAGGGGTGAAGAGGAAGTGGAATTGGGGAGGGATGAAGGGACAGTAAGGAGGGAGATTATTCTGAGTATATGTGTAATGACCACCAACAGGAGGATGGAATATGGTGTAACCAAAACCCATCCACAACATCCAGCCATGTTGAAACGGATAATTGTGAGGCTATTAACACAATAACTCTGAGGAATAAGTCTGGCGGGAGAGAGGGCACTAAAAGCAACAATCTGTGTTGCTACCAGATATTTAGATCTGTAATGATAATGTAGGTATGATCATGTAACATCTATGCATTACGGACATAGTAGCATTGACTATGCACTACTCTCTCTTTCACAGTAGTATGCAGTAGTATGCACTACTCTCTCTTTCACAAAGCTTACCGACATAGTAGCATTGACATCTGCACCACTCTTCAACAACATTTCTGCTACTTTTTCTCCCTCCTTAATCCTAGCAGCGATATGGAGGGGGGCCTCCTGCGCCTACAAGATCAAGATAAGAAAACAAGATGGTTCCACTAAAAGCATACAAAACTGACTTGGTGGCCGCTCTATTGCAAGTGAAGCCTACATGTATGCATAGGGGAGGCAACCATGTATACTTCAGAATAATACAAAAGTTTTAAAAGTTTATTAATGTATGGTAAACAGTTGATAAAATCCTCAACAGTTTCAAATGCAAAATATATAGCACCATTTTGGATCAAAGCTCCCACCATTTAATGAATATTTTTCAGAGGGAGGGGGGGCACTCCTTCCCCTTAGCTCCCTTACTTGAGATGACATCACAGCCCACCCACCCCCCGTCCCCCCACCATTCTCCTCATGTAAACTGAAGATCCTTACCCTGCCTCCTTTAAGTTGCATTTGGGCCCCATAGCATAGCAGAGTCTGTATGTCTAATGGCTTGGAATGACATAACATCATAGCCCACCCACTCCCCTTTCTCCCCCCTCCCCTTCTCCTCATCAAAGTAAAACTGAAGATCCTTACCCTGCCTCCTTTAAGTTGCACCACCCATAGCCCAGCAGAGTCTGGACGTCTAATGGTTTGGGATGACATAACATCATAGCCCACCCCCCCCCACACCCCAACCCCTTCTCCTCATCAACATGAAACTGAAGATCCTTACCCTGCCTCCTTTAAGTTGCACTTGGGCCCCATAGCCTAGCAGAGTCTGGACCACTAATGGCTTGGGATGACATAACATCATAGCCCACCCCCCCCCACACCCCAACCCCTTCTCCTCATCAACATGAAACTGAAGATCCTTACCCTGCCTCCTTTAAGTTGCACTTGGGCCCCATAGCCTAGCAGAGTCTGGACCACTAATGGCTTGCAGTACTGAACTGAGATATGCAAAGCAGAGTAATTATCCTGAATGAGGAGAGAACAAAAAAAAAAACACAGAAATTATGAACTATTAAACAAACATGAAATATGATTAATTTTTACGCTTTCATTCACAAATTCAAAATTATATACATTTGAAAACCCAGGTAGAACAGCAGTAAAAGGAACTGGAAGAATAAATCTACAGTAAATAGTTAAACTGAGAGATGGTTTTTTTTTACTGTAGTACCAAGTGTACCAAGCACAAAAAAACAAAACACTCCACTGCACATGGGTGGTCTAGCCACTTTGAACTGAATACTGTACAGTAGTAGTACTGTACATCTAGGAATCTCCAACAGAGACAGAGCGTCATGAAATCAAACAGTGCTTGCAGTGCTAACAAAATAAATGTGCATTTTAGACCATCTTTCTGGTACATTTCACTTTTGGTGTCCAATTATAGCAGTTTTGAGGGGTCGTGGTTGCAGCTACCCACAATGGGAGATATTTGGGGCTGGCTATTAAATCCCGTGCATAACTTGACTGTGGTACAACATGTTTATTTCGTGCCCTCCTCTGTCATCTTTTTGCAGTTGAAAGAGCAGCATTGTAAACAGCATAGAGTAGTAAATAACATTGTAAACAGCATAGTAGATAACATTGTAAACAGCATAGTAAATATCATTGTAAACAGCATAGTAAATAACATTGTAAACAGCATAGTAAATAACATTGTAAACAGCATAGTAAATAACATTGTAAACAGCATAGTAAATAACATTGTAAACAGCATTGTAAATAACATTGTAAACAGCATAGTAAACAGTGTAGTAAACAGTATTTCAATAGAACTGTAAACAGCATAGTAAACAACAAATGTTGTAAACAGCTCAGTTAATAGCATTATAAACTGCATGGTAAACAGCATTGTAAATAACATAGTAAACAGCATAGTAAACAGCATTGTAAACAGTATTTCAATAGTACTGTAAACAACAAATGTTGTTAACAGCTTAGTTAATAGCATTATAAACTGCATTGTAAATAACGTTGTGAACAGCATGGTAAACAGTATTGAATACAGTTTTGTAAACATTGAAAACAGCATTTCCCATGAATGAGAAATATTCAGTAGCATTCTTTACTGGTCAGCTGCACAAACCAATACCCTTCCTCAGCAGGTGGCTCTCCCCTCTCTTCTCTGTTTCCTCTTTCTACCTGCCTTCCCCCTCCCCGCCCCCCTCTATTTTACCCACCTTTCCCATCTCCTGCCTGCCCACATACAATACATCTTGACTTCACAAAATTAAATTATTTATATAGTAAGGTCATGCAGAAGGGATTTGTTTCACATCATCCAGTAATCTGTTGGACCCAGCTGATATTTCTGTATTTATCTGACTGATAGTCAAGCTGCCTGTTGTTGTCTTTGGCATCAATGTAGTGAAGGGTAATTTATGACAGCTATTAGGAAACATACCAATATGATTCACAAGGTCACATCCAAGGTCAAACAGAGGTGAAAGGTCAAATGAGGGAGGTCGTTACCCCCTCAGAAAGAAAAAATAGTTGTCATGCTTGGCAGTACTATTTTACATTGGTGAAGGAAGTTAGAATCTATCTGTGATGAAAAAATTCCACTAAACCATATCAAGTGAGCACAGTGCAGAATTGGAAAATGGGATGAAATGATTTCTGTGTTGCCATGGAAACAGAACTAAGTCCTGAATGACTGTATAGGTACAAAATGAACTTTGATATGTTTACTGTTTATTTTTTTTTCTTGTTTCTTTTAACTTTTTCAGTGATTTGAGAGCATTTGAAATCTTGACACCACATCAACTTTGTTCAGGGTGTAAAGACTCAAGTCTCTTTCCGCAACGATTGTTCGACTTAACGATTAACGACTTGCTAAAACTGATAAACTACTAGTTCTTCTCTGTGTACCACAGTGGCACATGCAGTGACAGATACCAATATCAAGTTTGGATTTCCAAGACACCTTTTGTCCAATTATTTTAAGAGAATACTTACAAGATCTCCCACAGAAGAGGTACAGGCTATTGCCTCTTATATTTCTTTCCTAAAAATCAATGTTTTTCTTTGCCAGATACATCCCAAGCTATACATTTGAGTATTAAAGCTGTGACTGTCATGTGACCTTCACCTTTCAGTTTTCAAATTCCAGTTTAGTTTCCTTAAACAGAAGTCTCCAGAGGGTCTTTCTTCTTGGTCAGAATGTTTAAATTTCATCCATCTTCTGTCACTCCACCCATACCTCCCATGAGTGGTCACTAATTAGTTTCAATCCAAAGACATGGGTAACCACGGTAACTAAAAGTACCCAAAAAAAAACTTGCTGGAAGTTTCTGTTTTGGATATTTCTACATTTGCCTTTGATTCCTGTGGCGGGGGCTATTAAAGTTGTTTTAACCATACATGGTTTAGGCTCACTGTATGACAGTCTTACTGTGTTTAGTGCAATGAAACAAATCTTATTAACACCAAGGGAGTTTAACTCAAATTAAAGATGGCAATTTATATCAACCAATGACATCCTCCTCGGTTTTTGTTACAAGATGAAAGTTAAGGGTCAAGTTATTAAACTTACCAAGCAAACTTAACTTTTTTGACTGTAATTAATATTTCCAAGTTTGTCACAGGAGACTAGCGGACGTGAAATTTTGCAGTGTGTGTACAAAGTTTCGCTGTGGCCCGCAACATCAATTTAGTGTCCATCCCCAGGTCTAACTTAATTGCTAGACTGCCAACTCTGCTGAATGTCTAGCTTTTCCCAACAGACAGCCAATAAATAGTCCTAAACCATCAGGCTCCTAGATACAAAACTGCATATATTTATGTATAATTTGCACTATAGTTGTGGCCACGTGAAAGGTTTGTCTCTCTGCACGACAATTTAAAAAAAAAAAAAAGTAATTCAACAAACTCCAGCTAGATCTATTGTACAAATGTTGAATGGGCTAGGTGTTATACTTGGTGATAAGATCTGTGTTTGACTATGTCTTACCTTTGTTCTGGCGTCGACCAACGCCCCCTTTGTTAGAAGAGCCTTCACCACGGCTGTGTGGCCCCTCTTAGCAGCTGCATGAAGACACACTGCACCAGCCTAGAATGAAGAAAGGGGTATCAAATAAATAATCACACACAGTATGTAAGATTTATTTTCTACCATTCTAATAAACTAAATTTAACAAAAATTTCTCTGGTAAATTATGGATTCATTATTACCAAATGGGAATTCCATTTCAGATGGATGGTACTGTATATACATCTATATACCACGACTGTCAAGTGCATCTGGATAAAAATCCTCACCTTAAATACTCCAGCCTACCAGGGCTTGAACCCACAACTTCCCTGATGATAGGATTTATTCACTGCTTCCAATATTAACCCACTGCCTTTTAATATCCTGCATAATTTATTCACTCAACCATTAAGGGTCTCTATGCCAGATCAGGACTAAGAGATCTGTGAATCTTTGCCACTGGTTAGAACCTACTTTATGTCAATAATATATAAATCCACAAACACAGCATAAAACCACCAGTAAAGAACACCTGAAGTACTGTACATACAGAATGTTGTTGACAACATTTATGTTTTAAAGTCAATTCTTACCTGACCTACATTCCAGGGGTAGGGTACAAACTACACAACTATCAATTTCCTCATCAAAATCCCTGACATCTGGATCACATAACAAGAAAAACCTTTCATCACCAATATGTACAGGGCTCAAAAGGTTTCCACATCAATCAAGTAGAAATTTTCTTAGGCTATTTCTTTTACTTAATTTTCCTCACGGGAGTTTTAAAAAAAATATGAAAGAAAGTCCAGATGAAAAATATGACACCCCGAAGTATCTTGTTCCAAAAAG
Organism: Apostichopus parvimensis; assembly: GCA_000934455.1. Classification (NCBI taxonomy): domain Eukaryota; kingdom Metazoa; phylum Echinodermata; class Holothuroidea; order Aspidochirotida; family Stichopodidae; genus Apostichopus; species Apostichopus parvimensis. The sequence continues at coordinate 13,399 of JXUT01134901.1, read as the reverse complement.
CCTCGATCAAGTTGCTTGGTTTCAATGTTTTAAAATTTTCATTTAAGTCATGTTTCTGATATAATATCATTTCAAACTTTTCCCAACTGTATAGATTGGGACATTGACAGCTCTGTTACCAGTGTCACTACATTATCACTCCTTTAATGAATTATTTAAGACTTCTCTGAATGCCTGGTTTTTTAGTTCAACGATTAAAACGATTAAACTTGGTACTTAATGTTGCTGAAACTGTCAATTTATTTAAATATCATGGAAACAAATTTTTGCCAGAGATTCCTGTCAGAATATTTCCCAAAGGATATTCTATGACAATGTGTCAATGAGAGCAAAGAACAAACGGTTACACTCAAATACATTTCTGAAGTCAGAAACAAAGAGTGTTAAAGTTACCAAAACTTTTTCATAAAAATTCTGTTAAAAAAAAAATAATACATCCTTTCTTGGACAATTGACTACGTACTGTACACTAGATTTACATTAACATACTTTTCATCACAGTAACACCGTCCTAAAACTACAGATTAATTGCAATGTTACGTGTATATATTGGTCGAAGTACTGAGTTGCATAGGATAAAAGTACATGGAGGTTGAAAACTTGGTTGATACCATGCAATAAGTATATTTATTCAATTACAACGTTTCTGGTTTAAACCCTTCAACAAGGTTACAAGGTGAGCGATATTTTTGTTACCTTGTTGAAGGGTTTAAACCAGAAACGTTTGAATTTAATCAATTTACTTTTGCATAGTATCAACCAAGTTTTTGACCTCCATATATATATGTATATATATCGGTACAAACCTTGTTGGGCATGTGTAGAGGCACTCCCTTCTTCAGGAAAGCTAATGCTGTATCAGGATGTCCACACTGAGATGCTATATGCATCAGAGTACTCCCGTCCTTGGTCCTGGCCGCCACCGATGCCTTGAACCTGTCTACCAGTAACTCAACCACCTCGGTGTGACCATTCTCAGCCGCGATGTGGAGAGGTGACCTATCCAGCTGCAAAAAGAGATTGAGAATCAATTTAAAAGTTATTTTTAACCGTTCGAAGCATATTTATTTCTCATTGGTGGCGGAACTGCATGTTCACCACTGCATTGTGTATTAATATTGTTTAAAAACTGCATAGATCTTATATGTCATACTGTACTGTCAGTGAATAATTTAGGGTTCAAAATTATGGCGTACATCTATCACATTTGAAGGTTCTAAAGTACATCTCTTAAAAAATACTGTATGAACAGTGCTTTGGTTTATGTGTTCAAAAACATTTTAATCTACATCTTAAGTTAAACAGTTTGTAAAGCAATTTGCCTGTTAAAGCATAGCATTTTGCTAATATCAGATTATACTGTTGACTGTTCCTGCATATGGAGTGGGTAATGAACATACCATGAATATCCAATAGTAGTAGATCAGTGACAATTTGCAAACTAATGTAGTGTAAAACATGGATTAGTCAGGGGTTGTCAAAAGTACGAAAGAAACAGCTAATCCCTTGTCCTTGACTGTAGTATGCAGGATACTATTTAATAGTCTATAGAGGGGGTACAATGATCAGTTAACTTTTAAGTACATTACATCAGCACTAAGATTTTCAGCCTGTTTGCATATTAATACAGATAAGCATATTATGGTTTATTATAGTTGGATGGTAGGGACCATACATGTATGCTTGACTTCTTCCCCTCCTTTTTCCCTCCCCCCCCCCCCACCCACCCCACCCTTTGTAACACAGATGATGGATGCATCATCAAATCAAAAAACAGTCAAAATGTAAAATAAAATTGCAAACTTGGGAATTGAAAGAGAGATCATCTCACTGACAACAACAGCAGAGAAAGTTTGGGAGAAAATAAAGATAAGTTTGGTTACCACCAAGGGAGGCTTTTAGGAACAATGACCTTCTTATGGGAGTTATGGAGGGAGGGGGGTGGGGGTAATTAAACAGAGAAAGTCTGTGTATATATATATCAATATTAAACTGCAGCTCTACATTATGGCTATATACATTGTCACCCTTGAAGCAGCTCTTCAAGGTTAAAGTTCAAGTTTTTATGCTATTCATTCCCAAATCTAAAACAGGCCTGCCAACTCTCCCAGTTTTATACCAGGAGTCTCCTACAAGTTCGGATGCAATTTCATGCTCGTCCAAATTTGATGTGCTAATTTCCACCTTTTTTCTTTGGTGGGGGGGCGGGGGTTGAGGGGATGGAAAATTTGTTATTCTTCTTACTTTTGTGAAAGACAGGTTGACTGGTCTACTACTATCAATGTAGGAGATCATATGGGCTTGCTTGGTCAAAGTTTATTCCAAATATAAGCAAAACTTGAATAAGTTTATCTGCACTTAGCAAAGTTACTATTTAACTGTACATACATGCACTGTAAACACTGCGATGAAATGTGTAGATGTCAGAGACCAAACACTGGATGCATTTAAACTTAGCCTTCTCAGTAGTATTTCTTCCTTTGGTGGAATAACAAAATGAAGGAAGGTGCCTTAGCTCTTGATCGACTGCACTTTCATACTTTTTAAAATATTATTTGGGTAGATTTGGGACAAAATTTTCCAGATCAAGCTCTAAAGAATTACTCCAGGTGGGGTATAATTCCCAGTTGTACAACCCCTGCTGGATCGGGTCAATCAATGGTCACAAACTTTAACTACTGCACTAGATAGATCTACAGGGGGTTCTGAAATACAAGGTAAAGTATAACCCTTAATACAAAAATTCACCTCTGCTGCCATGACTTACATTTCACACTGTACCTCCTACCAAGAAGATGTGTTTAAATACCTGCAATATGACATTTAGTGCAGACTTGGATTGGGTTATACCACAATGGTTATATCATATAAAGGCTTTTAGTTATTCAGACCAAAGCACAGACCTGCATGCCAACTTGTCTTTCACAAACGAAAAAATGAAAAAAAAAGGGGGGGGGGCATTTTATTTACTTTTTTTCCATCCAAAAAGAGGTTTGACAGATGTGGGGTAAGAAAAAGGAAAATTGGGTAAAATCCACCTAAACCATGATATCGATATACATGAAGGGTAAAATGAAAACATAAATTTGGGTTTTAATCATCACAGGTCTCAAGATTCAATAACGTTTGCTAAATGTAGCGCTAACGTCGGCGCTGCAGAACACACTTGGCATGACACTGTACAGTAAGCATTTTATTCAATTACTTTTTGAAATATGCCTCGTTGGCGTAAACCAACGCTATGTACCATAGCACGCACCCTGAACCTGCCAAGCAGGCCTGAGCATCTACACTAATTCTACCTACTGTAGCGCCTTTACTGTTTTCCTCTTCTGTATCACTCACACAGTGCTCCAGTGATAAAGACATTAAATGATACTAACCCATACTGTATGTAATTTCTTCCCTGTGGCGACATATTGACTGACAAGACCAAAATCAAGGACGTGTATAATGTTTGTTTTGTATAATATTCAGATAATAATCCCTGTGAATAATTTACTTTTCTATGAATCACCAGTTTGATGCACATTGAAATTAACAACCCACCTTGTCGATAAATCAATCAGGACAATTTTATTAATCCAGTCACCCCAAAACTCCCTGGTTTGGGTATTTACGAACGACGATACTTACCTGTCTCCTACAACACTAACGCACATTTCCTAGTCTACCTAGATGCCACTGGTATAATTTTAGCACTGTGCCCCCCAGTGACCTCTCCCATAGGTCACCGCGCACTCTCTCTTCCTTCCGGATTTGCCCAGTACCGCTGTGGTCGTGAAACCGCAGCGGGGGGGCACGTGTCGGGTGGGAGACCCCACCCGAAAGGAGTGCGAAGTCCACGCCGAAGTGTCCGTAACCTGCTCAAAGGATGAATGGTGATGTGAACCAAAGCAATAATACGAGGCACAAGGCACTCACCTGGTGAAGGTTAGGTTGAGAGCGTAGATGGCGTGGTTCGTTCGGTGTCCGGACTGGATGGATATGTCCTTGGTGGATATGTCCGGATGAGTATGTCCGGATGGATATGTCCGGATGAGTGGATATGTCCGGTAGTGTATGTCCGGATGGGTATGTCCGGGTGGGAAGTGTCCGGTATATCCGGGCCTGTCCAGCTGTGTAAGCACATTCTATAGATAACTTATGGGATAAATATGATCTACCAGTATCGAATGACAAGCCTGGTTGTTTTACTGTTGGCGTTGTGTCGGGTTCGTGAGTCCCGCACGTGGCGGAGGGAGGTGGGTGAGACAGGTAAGTATCGTCGTTCGTAAATACCCAAACCAGGGAGTTTTGGGGTATTTACTTCACTCCTCTCTTACCTGTCTCCTACAACACTAACGCACAGAGTGGCACTGCTACGATGGTGGGAGGCCCAACGGGCGGGACCTGCCCGCGGGAACGCCCAACACCGCACTGCCAAACGTCGACTCAGAAGCGACCGTGTCCGTTAGGTAGGACGCGACGAAAGTCGAGGGGGTTTTCCACGAGGCCGCCCGGAGGATATCATCCACCGGGACCCCTTGGAACAGGGCCTTCGATGCCGCCTGGCCTCGAATGTCGTGGGCCCTGACCGGTTGGTCTTTCTCCGCATGAAGACGAATTGCCTGCACCAGCCATCTGCTGATTGTATCTTTTGAGGCAGCCGAGTGAGGGCTCGTGGGTAGTATGAATAGGGCCTGTGATGATCTCAGGTCTTTTGTCCTATGCAGGTACCATTTGAGTGCCCTCACCGGGCACCAGAGTTTGTCCTCCGCCGTGTCGGAGGCCAGGGACAGTTTCGGGAGGAAGATGTCCCCTGGTATGAAGGCGAGCGTCTGGTTCTTAGCGAGGAACCTGGGGTCCGGAACCAGACGCACGCCTCGGCTGTCAAAACGGATGTGTCCTTCTGCTGTGGACAATGCGTGCAGGCAACTCCTCCTCCTGGCGGAGGCAGTGGCCACCAAGAATAGTGTCTTGACGGTGAGGTCCCTGAGTAGGGATGAGCCCATAGGTTCAAAGGGTGGGCGGGCTAAGTGATGGAGCACGCCGTTGATACTCCAAGCTGGTGGGAGCTTACGACGCATGGGCCTGCGGTTGGCCATACCCTTGCGGAGGGCCGCTAGCCGCGGGCAGGTGCCTACCGATGAACCATCTGGGAATCCAGAGTGGATCACCGCGATAGCCGATCTGTAATTTCGAATGGTGTTCGGTTGTTACCCTCTTCGAAGAGGAGCATGAAAAAGTCCGCTAGCTGTGCTGGAGAGGTAGTATCCGGACGGACCTGTAAACGGGAACACCATTCGAAGAATCGTGCCAGTCGGGAATAGTAAGTGTGGACGGTGCTTGGCCGCCTGGCTGACGCTGCCATGGCGGCAGCGTCCGAAGAAAAGCCGTTCGCTCTGAACCGAGCCCGGACAACGGCCACGCAGTCGGGTTCAAGGACCGCAGGTGAGGTAGGCTGATTCGGGCCCGGCCCAGGCTCACTAGGTGGGGTGAGTCTGGAAGACTGCGTGGTGTTCCTGCTAGTAGGTCTAGAAGAGTTGGAAACCACGGTCTTCTCGGCCAGTAGGGCGCGATTAGTAGTAGCCGTGTTCGGGATAGGTTCAGTTTGAGCAGCACTTTCTGTATGAGGCAGAGGGGGGGGAAGGCGTACGCCTCCATCCCTTCCCAGCTGATTGAGAACGCGTCCGACGCCCACGCCCTGCGAGTATCCGGGCGGGAGAAGCCGGACTTTGACAGCGTCTCTCGCCGTTTGAATTCCTGCTTGAGGGTTTCGCCGAACTGGCCGTTGAAAAGATCCTCTCCCAAGATGGGGAGGGTCGCCAGTTTCTCTTTCGATTTCCCCGCTGGCCAGTTTACTGCTGCCAGTACGTTACGTCGGCGGGATTCTACCGAGCGGATCGCGACTCTTGCGAATTGATCATAGATCAGCCTGGCTAGTGGGCCCAGGAGCCACAGTATCTGCGCGGCTTCGCGATCTGGGATCTGATCCGGGTCTTCTGGCAGCTGCTGGTGATGTCTCATGAGGACTTCAGCTGCCAGAAGGAAGGTTGATGCGAATTTCATCCCAACCCGGGATGACTGGTCGAGCTCGAACAGTGTATTTTCTAGTCGTTTACGGTGTGGGTCTTTAAAATTCCCACCCGTCAAACCTTGTTCCGCCTGAAGGCGGTCCGTCGCGTCCCGAGGGATCGAAGGAGGATGGAAGAGATTCTTCCAAGTGTCCTCCGGCACACGGAGTGCTTTGTCCTGCTTTGCAGGGAAGGCTGTCCACCTTCGTTGCTTCTGCAGAAATTCAACCCGTTCCAAGCAGAGCGGGTCCACAGGGATGGAGGTGGAAACGTCCTCTGGCGTTTCGTTTGTTGAACGCAGTTTTGACGATGATTTTGGGGCCGAGGGTCCCGCTGGGGAGTCCTCGAACCCCAACCGTTGTTTGAAAATGTCCGCGACTTTCGCGATGAGGTCGGGTGGTAGGGTAGTACCCCGCGGTTCCACCTCCTCTTCCGATTCTGTTTCGGGGAACCGATCGCCCTCGAAGTCTTCGAGGCGGTCTCCGAGTTCAGAAAATGCTTCGGAGGCCTGAACCTCCAAAGCATCGGGGTCCGGAACGATAGAGGAAAGATTCCTCGGGACTCGTGGAGGCACGGTGCCTAAATGGACGGGGTATTCCCGTGCTGCCGGAGGGATGTCGGCTATAGATTCCGCCCGGTCTGGGACCGGCTGTATCGTCGCGGGGGTCAAGTGTTGGACCAGCGGCGATAGTACTGAGGTGAGCTGCGAGAGCAGCCACGCACAGTCGGCGGAGGGAGGTCCTGTGGGCGGTGGCGGTGCCTCCGCAGACCTTTCTTTACGGCGTTTCTTTCTCCTAAAGTCCGTGTCCGAGTCCGGTGAAGACTCATCGGGGATTGACGACGGACGACGCACCGGCGAGTGGCTACGTGTCCCTGGTTCCTTCGGAACTGATGCAGACCTGTTTGTCTGGTCTTGAGGGTCGGAGGGCACAACAGAGGCTCCCGCAGTGGGAGCGGCCCTACCCTTAGCAACCGAGCTGGCTTTCGGTGCTTTCCCTTTGGCTCTGTTATAGGTCTTTGCTTTGACCTTAGCCTTAGGGTTCGAGAGGTTCTCGGATCTCGGAGTTGTCTCCGGATCGGTGGTCCGCGGGGTTCGCGGTGTGTCGTCCGGAAGTTTATCATAGACCGCGGACTGCGGAGCAGTTTGGTCAAGGGCCGGAGTCGGCGACGTAGGTGGAAGCTGGTCCAGCTGGAGCTGAAGCCGTTGACGCTTAGCTTCCAGCCAGGCTTCTGTTTCTTTCCAATTAGCCTGCGTGAAGGTCACGCAGATGGAGCAAGGTTCCCGCCGAGTGCAAGATCTGCACTGCGGGCATAGTGCGGCTCGTCCCAGGCACGCCCGGGGCGGAATAGCGAGCACGTTGCACACTTAATAGATGTTCTCCCGTCTTTAGACATCCTAAATTCCTATAGGAGGAGGATAAGTCGGGAGAAAAGTAATACGAAATCCACGAAAAATCGGCGGTTTGAGTGATACAGCCTACACAGAATTATCTGAAAAACAGAATAATGCAAGAATGTGAAGGCCTAAACTCCACAGAAGGAGCTCCCGGGTGGCTGTAAAAGCCCCCCAAAACCTTCCCGTGGAACCCCAAGTATAATGGGAACACGGGAGATAGGGCCTAAACAAGTAGAAATCAAAGAAAAATACGTGAATAGGCCTTAGCGGTACAACACGTAAGTGAAGTGTATAGGTGTCTCGCACAACTGATACACGTGTGAGGTACCGTAATGCAAAATGAGGCGAGATCCTAGTTGTTAAACGAGGCAGAAAAACTGCCGAAAACAAAAGGATACTTAGCAGAACTTGGAGAATCCTGTCGTAAACTCTGTTAAGAACCTTCGATGGTAAATTCGGAAGGAAGAGAGAGTGCGCGGTGACCTATGGGAGAGGTCACTGGGGGGCGCAGTGCTAAAATTATACCAGTGGCGTCTAGGTAGACTAGGAAATGTGCGTTAGTGTTGTAGGAGACAGGTAAGAGAGGAGTGAAGTAAATAGGAAATATGTAAAAGAGACCGGTGAAACACACAGGACAAGTAATATCATAAACACACATTTACTGTACTTAACCTACTTGCTGATGATAAAAAAAATTACAAAACGGCTACATAAACCTTTCATCACACTCAAAATCTTACAGATTCTATTGAATATTCCTGTCACGGTAGCTTAAATCACAAACTCTTGACTTTTTAGTCAAACTGCATGGTTTGTGGATTTTACAATGAATCAAACAGCAGCTCCAAGAACAAACTGGTTTTTCTTAGCTGTCTATGAGAGTTGTGTCTTCAAGATCTAGGTCACATTTAAAGGTAGTCAGTATAGGCCCCAAATTATAGCATGCTATAATTGCTAGAAGTTTTCAAAAAGTACTTTCCTGGAGGTCTTTACTCCCCAAATTGTTCTCAGAACACTTTTAAGGAACACACAACATGACTGAATTTCCCAGTCAGGAAACTTTCCTCGAAGGTTGTAATAGAAACAGTTTAAGAATTTTGACCAAAGGTGACCATATTTGAATATCTAGCATATTTGGGGCCAATACAGCAGCAATACACCTTTACGCTAAGGATGATAGTTGGGTTTTGCTCTCATTGAAAACAGTACTAACAATGGACCAATCACACAGAACCAGGCCCTGTTATAGTAAACTCCTTTTTGAACACGAGTTGAAAGGTTTGACAGTCCTGAACGAAAGTAAATCAAAGCTAATTGTCTTTCTTTTCTTGTTTCTATTACATTTGTCTTAAATTAACAAAACTGTAACAAGATAATTTGAGAACGCTCAATTTTTGCCTTGAATTTTCATTTTGCATCTGACAGAGACAGTTAGGATAATCTTTTCGCAATTTCCATCTTCGAAAATATAAATATTACACAAGTCGGTTCATTGCACGCACCCTGTTACTAATTGTGTGGCATTAGGTGCTCCTATGTTGAAGACTACATATTATGTCATCGCGCTTATAAATACCAAAATATGTCAAAGAAATTATTTCTGCTTAGAACTACTGACAAGTGTGTCTCCTTTAAAATAGATGGTAAGCGTTGTATTTGCCTAATAAAATGACCACCAATTCCACATTATTTTCTTCATCTTTTTTTCTCCATTTTACTTTGTTTTCTTATTCCTTTTCATTTTCTCCCTTTTTTTTTTCTCGTCTCTAGCTCTCAAGATCAACATCTATGCATGACACATCTAAAACTACCCGCCTTCAATTTCATTTCCAAATATGGAATTTAACATCGGTTTTCCTTCACTATCCTCATCACTGACCTGCTAATATACTCCACAATTTTCTGTGTTTCCTTCTTTTTTTTTAATATTTGTAGTTTTAAACAAAGGATCCCCACGGTTGCAGTACCTGTTTCATGGCAAATATCAAGTGTTGAGTGACATTAAAAGCCAACAGGCTGGAGATTTCATGATAACTGTGTTGACTTCAGCATTATGCGACTCCACCTAAAGTATTAGTGTCAATTACACACGTCCTGCCTAGAAATCTCTGTGACGGTCGAAGAGCAGCAACATGGAATTTTTTTAAGATCATGTGCTGAAAGGATTTTGAGCGAAACATCTAAATATGGCAACTTATTGCTTTGGTTAGATATATGGTAAAAGTGCATTATAAGTAGGGCACGGTATATGACCTATCTTATATTATTTCAGTTAACAAAATGACAAATTATAAAAAAAAGCTCTATGGCCATGCTACATCAATGAAAAAGGTAAATTGCAATGTAAATTATGCATAAAAAGTTGTTAAATGTGTAAAAGTAAGTTGGCCTGACGTTTCGATCCTAGCAAGATCTTCTTCAAAGGCTAAATGACAAGTAACAGTAACAGAAGGGACAAAAACACACACAGAATACAGACAGGTTAATGAGCATGGTGAACACAAAGAGATTAGTAAGGGGATTAGTAGACAAGGGATGGAGAGAAGAAAGAAAGAAACCAACAGGGGAAGAGGAGAGGTAGGAAAAGTTATTAATCAAGAAAATTGGCAGCTATTGAAAGCAGCAGTGTCTTTATAAGTAAGTAGACTGTGAGGAGACAGGTAAGTGAGACACAATGTCAGTATACAGTAACACAGGGCAAGACAAATGATTGAACGGTAAATCCTGAAGTCTGATGAAACCAAATCTCTATTCGAAGAACCAAAATCAACTGTGGAGGTAGTCCGGGGGCATGACTAATCGTTTACATCAAATTCAACTTCAAGTAGCATTTTTTTTTAAAAATAGGTAAAATGATAAATTCTTATCATCCCCAAAGATGGTGTACTATTCAACAACCCACACATCTCTCCTACGGTGCCATACTGGTCTCCATTTTTCGGACAATTGAATTTGCTCTTCGGACACCCAAAATGTAAGGCCTGGTTGTCGGGGAAACAACCACAAGACATCCTTAAAAATTTGCACTGGGGGCTAGAAGTACCACAAAACTAACAGAGGGTAGAGGTACGTAACTTTACCTTAACAACTCACCCCCAAGGGGCTCGCGGCTTACAAAATACGTTACGAAAATGGCCTAACGAAACCAACCCACAAGTTCACGAGAGCGACAAGGGAGAGGATAATGGAGAAAAACAACAATAAATGCATGACAACATATGAATACAACGAATACATATGAATGGAAGCTGTAAGCAAGTACATGAAAATACAAATACTTCTCATATAGCGTGTGTGCAAAGATTGTGGGGAGAAAGGTAAGCGAGGAGCGAAATAGATATAAAACGCTCACCTTATCGCAAATATCAGGATTGGCCTTGACATGATAGAGATACTTGAGCGTGGTGACATCTCCCAGCCATGCTGTGATATGCAGAGGGGTATGACCGTCATCCTGTAGAGGTGCAAAAAAAAAACAAACAAAAAAACTCTCTCACAGATTCATCAAATTTATTAACATATAAGTTAAACCAAAGAAGTACTGTCCTTTAATAATTATTCTTGTTGATAGTTGCTTAAAACTTAAAGCATTTCAAAACCTTTGTGTTTAGCTGCCATTGTACTGTATAATTATGACTTCAACAATTTCATCAGTTAATGAAGTGTGTGGGGTTGTGAGGGGGTTGACTCATACACTTGTTACTTTAACTTTTCATCAAGTAGGAGTGGGTAAGGAATAGACATTGATATCTCACAATTTGAATAGGGGGTGGGGAGAGGGGGGACTATCTTTGTTTGAGTCCTTAATGGCTTTGTGGCCATAGCCTTTTACAACCTTTGTGTACAGCTATGAATGTACTGTGTATTTCAACAATTCATCAATAGCATTAAGGAAGGAGGTAATAGGGTGCCTGGGGGATGGGGGGGATTTAGATTTTGATATCTTACGTTTTGAATGTCGACCTGAGCCCCGCTGTCCACGAGCAGTTTGATCATGTCTCCTTCTGCTTTTCGACAAGCAATATGGAGGGCGGTATCCTTGTTGGAGTCCTTCATGGTTAGAATCTGGTCCTGTTTGTGAGTCAGAAGGAGCTCCTTAGCAACGGCAAGGTTCCCAGATTCAATACAGCAAAATAGAGGTATACTACCCTCCTGTAGCAAGAAGAGAAGAAATTGTGATATATGTAGAGTAGTGTGCAAGGAAAAGATGAAACATTCATGAGATTTTAAGACATTACAAAGATCATCACAAAAGACAGACGATTACTTATTAAAAAACTTGAAAACGTCTCAGGGACTTCTGTTACTGGCATGATACATCACCGAATCTGTATTTGGTAACTACTGTATGCTTGATGTAAGAAGCTAAACCAGCATCTTCAGTCACAAGGTTATTGAACATCATTTACATATTGCATGTATGCATGGCTGTGATCCTCTTCACCTGATTTTACCTACGAATGGGTAAGACGACAGCCCTCATTCCACTAACATATGTACAGTATTTTACTGTACAATTATGCACAGGAGCGGTCAGCAATTTTAGCAAACTCTGATAGAGGTTTTTATACAGGTATATATGTGTAAATTTCTAATACATGGACTCAGACGGGTTAAAATGGTGCAAACTTAAAGACCCGAATAATAGAATGAAAATAGCATTCCTGCAGCTGGTGCCTCCATTGTAGTGTGACGTATTGCTCATATAAAAATTTGTTTTAGTCATCATACTCGTTTAGTTATATTACATTTGTTATTTTTTGTTATCTAAAGAAGTTATATTACCGTACAGTACTAACTGTATATCACATTTCCACATCCCACCAGCTAAATGGTGCTTCAAAGAGATATGGCATGAGGAGGCAACAACACCCTACAATACTGTGAGTAGCCCCCATCAGGGAACAGTAATAGTAGGCACTAGGCAGTATAAGCCATTTAAGTGCTATTTCAAATTGCAACCAGTATGCAAAATGTGTTCCCTTCATCTCTTCTATTAAATAGTGATTCATTTCTCAGTAGATACCATATAATCAGTAAAACTGATATAATTTACTGTAAACAGTATGTAATATTAATTACTCAACAATTGCACATATACAAAATGTTCAATTTCACTTATTATTATTTACAATATATATTATATTCCTTTGAATCCGTATCAAATATCTGTCTATTTAAAGGTGCGAGATAAAACCAATGATATGTACAAACTATCAGTACAGAAAGTTCTGCATAATTTGTAATGAACCTTGCATGATATCTGGATGCTTACCAAGATTCAAACATACTGTATATAATGAACACCTAATGAAAATTACATCTTAGAAGCATTTTGGATGGTGTGAAAGGAGTGTCATTGACACCCGTAGTGAAGATTCAACTGAGGGTGTACAGAGCTAAAAGGTTAGCAGGTCACTCTAGGCACAGTAGAGAGAAAGTGTAGAGGTTGTGAGGAGACAGGTAAGTGAGTAATGTACACTATGTCACTTGATGGGTTATTGAGTCTATAGGCTGTAAAAAGTCATGTTCACCAGACATAGTGAAAATTAAACTCAAAAGGAAATTTGGTTGTTCTCTTTTTATTTTTCGTTGCTCATCTCTCTATCTCTCTCTTTCCCAGTCTTTTAAACGTTGTGTTCTGTCTTATACTAATTTCTCACTCAACCTTTCTCTCTGAAGAACAGTTTACAACTACCAACTGTCTGTAGAAACACACTATTCTTTAACTCAATACAATACTTGATAATTTTACATATATACAAAACAGAATGGTTCGGCAGACAATAGGATGGCATTTTGAAAGCATTTGCCTATTACATAACTTAGCAGGTGCAAATTGTTAGACTGCTTTACTCTCTAGAACAAGTCACAATTATGTCTAGCACCAGTGTACGTAACAAGTCATGACTTGATCTAGCAGAGCTGTAACAAGTCATGACTTGAT
>KN893855.1:2325-19135 GCA_000934455.1 Apostichopus parvimensis | reverse complement strand
GTGGCATGCTGGTACAAGTTTTCGACATGCTGATGTTGAATTTGACATGTTGATAGACGCAATGACATACTGTTTTTTGTTTCGACATGTCAATATGGAATTGTAACATGTTGATATCGAATTGGACACTTCACTTTCTTTTTCGACATTTATGGAACGTTTGGCTCTCCGTACCAGTGGCAGATTATGTGTCTGGGTTATAGAATTGTACTGTGTTGTACAACTGTTAGAGTTGTACAACTCTGGGTTAGAGTTGTACGAAAAGGTTGAATAAGTTTTGTTATGATTAAAAGTGCTTGGATGCAGAGTGGTGTTATATTTACAACTTTAAAAGTTGTTTATGTTGAAGATATTTCCCCTTTTTTAAACAACAATCGACAATTTCTTTTTTTGTTACGAATAATTTTGGCGACCCTCCAACCATTATTCAGTGAATACCAACTAGGGGCGTATGCAACAAGAAAAGTTTAACCTTATAAACGACGTTGCTATTTTCATAGAATCAACAAAGCGGATGGTTCGATGAGTCACGTCACCACCTTGGATATGCCTCAGTAAATACTTTGTGTTTACGTCATCATTCTTTCTGTGCCTTCTTTGCTTCATTCAGTACATAAAAACACACCCGGCATCAGTCATATAACTTGTAACTTCAGTTCAAATTGAGCACCGTGTAGCGTTCAATATTCTATAGTGGCTCGCCTCATAGGCATGTGGTGCAGTTCATCAAAATATTAAAGTCAATACTGAATTGTCAGTGTATCGTCAATAAAAAGATATATGTTGAAAGGATGATTTAAGTCAGAAGTTTAGTCTTAGAAATATCAAGTTTGAGTGTTCGTAATGTCAAATATATAGCTTTCAAGATAGTACAGCTTTGAAATAAATAAATAAAATCTCTGGAACGCTCCTTTAAGGATAAATTGATGATGACGTCGGCTCCTTAGTGCATACCTAAATGTTAATGTTAGTCAATCGTTTTTATAAATACTGATAATTCAAAACATATTCTTCTAACTTTAATGAACAAAATGATTCCCGTGTATGACATTCAGATCGATTTGTCCATAAGAAATTAGTACAATTCATTGTAACATGTCATTAATTTTGAGTACATAAACATCTTATATTTTCCTATTGAGCTTTGTGTTACACCTGATGAACTGATCTCTACCGTAATATTGTGTTAGACTAAGAAATCCAGCCACTTTAATTGATGACACTCAGATCATGTTTGAAGAGACATTTCTCTAACTTAAAAGTGATCAAGGAACCTGGGCTGATAGCTGTGATATAGTTTTAACGGTCTACATCATTATCAAATTTATTTCGTGCTTAGATCAAGCCACTCTTTTAATTGAGACATGTATGGGTATAACTTATCGGTCCCCACCATATCAGTAACATATGCACGACTGTAATGTGAAAAATATGTCAGGCCTACGTCAGAAGGTTTGTGTTATTGATGTACCGTAGTAGCTAACCGTAACTGCTCCTCCACTCACACACCCTTCCCGCCCAGTGACGGGCGCCCCACCTTTTATCGTCCGTCAAGGGGGGGGGGGTGTAGGCTCATTCGGGGTACTTTTTACATCCAACGGGGCTAATTAGGCCACTGCTATTTTTTAATTAGGACAATCATGCGTTTAGCCCTGTAGACCTCACTTGTTGTCTAAATATGCCTCAGAATACACCATTTCACCATTATAATTTAAGAATTGCCAACCCTTAACCCAGGCTTTGAAAACCTGTACATACTGCTGTTCCCGTCCTCCCCTCAACCCCTAAGAAAGTCGAGCATGCAGGTGTCAAATGACGCCGTCAAATATAGTTTGTTTCATAATGAACAAATCAATTTCAAGATACACTGAGCCCATATACCCTTCCGCAACACTTCCGCGGGGAGGTGGGTGGACATGAAAACCCTAACAACGGCCTCTCCATACAGCAGGGAACTGCTATGTCGTCCCAAGCTTACGTCCCTGGTTATTGGAGTCCCTCACAGCGGCGTACTAAGCGAGGGGAAGGGCTGGAGCGGTCCGCCCGGGTACCAGTCAGGGTGTGCCATGCCATAGCCCACAAAAATAAGAGGGAGCGGCTCGCCTGGGTACCGTAATTGATGGGGGTAGCCAGTGCCATAGGCGTAGGAGGCGGGGGGGGCTGCAGCCCCCCAACCAATTTTTTTTGTGAAAATTCGGGCAATATGCTGAGAATTTTTCGGGCATCTACTGAAAGAATAATAATTTGCAATGTGTTTTTCAATTTTTTGGTGAAAATTCGGGCAATATGCTGAGAATTTTTCGAGCAACTACTGAAAGAAGAATAATTTGCATTGTGTTTTTCAAATTTTTTGGTGAAAATTCGGGCAATATGCTGAGAATTTTTTCGGGCATCTACTGAAAGAATAATAATTTGCAGTGTGTTTTTCAATTTTTTTGGTGAAAATTTGGGCAATATGCTGAGAATTTTTCGGGCACCTACCAGTGGCGGAGCGTCCATACAGTCAGAGGGGGCGGATGCCCCCCCTGACGGACTGAAATGGACTGCTGGCGCCCTTTTCAGCTTTTTACCACTTTCTACTTATTCGCGATTATTGACTTTTTTATTGCGCTCTGAAAAAGGCCTGGAAAGGGTCATTTCCGGCGATCTAGGGAGTATCTTTACTCAAAAAATTTCTGTACGCTCCGCGCCAACCTGTGGTGACGCTCCGCTTCGATAGTGTCGAAAGCGCCCCTACAGACCATTCTCTCCCCCCTGACCAATACCCCTAGCTCCGCCACTGGCACCTACTGAAAGAAGAAGAATTTGCAATGTGTTTTTCAATGGTTAAACTTATATTATTATCATTATTGTTGTAACGACTTCCCCAATAATTGTAACCAATATGGAAGGGTAATAATACGGTAAATGATTGCATGTTATTGCATGTGATGGATGTAATAACCGATGAATGCCTATATATGATATGCAAATTAACATGTGTAACGCGCGCGGAGCGCGCAGAAAATTTGGTTATATTTTTCGGGCAAGTCGTTACAGCCCCCCCCCCCCCAATCAAATGAGGCTCCTACGCCTATGGTAGCCACTTGGAAAAGGGGACCCCCTATACTCATTATTACTAATGTTTTCCCCCAAATTACAGGATAATATCCGTTATTTTGGCAGAAATATAGCCTGTATTTTTCTTATTGCCGGTTTGCGTATGACAGTACTGTACTGCTTATAAAAATATATGCTACTCGCAAACATGACACTTTACATTTTTTTTTCCTGTTTAAATTTTTAAATTATTTATTGGTTTGCTTGTGGTGGCCAGCTATAGAAGAAAGGTTGACAATTTTCCCTATATTTGTAATCATTGTGGTGGTTTGTGCCAAAATAAATTGGCTACTATAGGAACAATAGGCAAAATGAAAAAAAAAAAAATTCACTAAAGAATGAGAATACCGAAACATATGTAATCAGTTCAAAGCTTTGTCAAAAAGAGCACCATTTTGCATATAAGGCACCTTACATAAACACAAATTCTCAAAGGGAGGGGGAAACACCCTCCCTTTAGACCCCTTCCCCAGGACGGCATGCCCCTGGTGACAAAGGAAGGATATGCACCCGGGTGTAAGCTATTCTAGGTACGCCACTGGTCCCTCGCTTTTTCTCTCCCTTTTAGTTTATTATCGGCGTTCATCTTCTGAACCGTTGCATAATATATATAGTTTGCTTTACTTTTAAACTTTCCACGAATTGGAGTTGGCATGTATCGACAACTTTCGATCAATTGTTGGATTTAATACCCATGGATATCTCATGTAACTTCCTCGAGGGTCTTTCAAATGGTAGATTACTGCTGTTCCCTTTCTTATACAATCTGTACGATATCCCCGATGGATTTACTCCTTCTCGTGTTCATCACTGAATTCCGAGCTTGACAATAAGATGACTGAACGGGAAAAACTTATGAAAACATTTGTATGCCCTCAATGAAAGGAGTTTATCATGTGCCCTAAACGAATGAGGTCCCCAACCCTATATGTAATAGATCCATCTTAATGCAGCAAAGGTACGCATTCAACTACCAAAACAAAAATACAGAAAGATCTCATTTCGGAGATCTTTTGCGGATGCGAAAAGTTTACCCTTTCGTTGCCTTTGGTACATGATTGGCACATTCCACACATTCCTTTCTAGGGCAAATCCCAGTACGGGCTTAATCGTATCCGTGTACTAACTGAAGCGACCATTTTGCCCTGATAAATCCAATTTATTTGATTTGTGAAACCATAAGACACCAAGACGATCTCAAATTCGTGACCAATTTGTATGACCAGGGAGCAGCTGGTTATTACCATGTTTGCAAATAGGACTTACATGAAGCGTGTGATAATATAGTTGAAGTTGGACATAACAGGTTGGAGCAGGTTATATGGGAACTCTCTGGCCATCATTGACTTATTTAGTACTCAGCGGGAGAAGATCCATGTATGGTAATATACTGAAGGAGTTATTTACATTGAGCTTCGTATACGCTACTTATATATTAGTTAATTTTTATGCCTGCGACAACTGCCAACGTAATATCAGGTGGAAATGCTCAACGTGCAGGTCATTCGGTTAGCAGCCTCGGGACAGGCTGACTATATTATCCATAAACAACTAGTCTAACGGCGGACATAAACATGTTTGTGTTGCCAACTTGTATGTAAACTTGTTGCACAGGCTCTGCAGGGAACCGGTATTAGGGAATTGCCATCGACGGCACCGCGATTAATCAAGTTGACTGCAAAGTCCTATGAGCTAGTTCAGAAGAAAAAAATATTTCACTGCGAGCAAGAAGAGTGTTTTCCTGTTCACTTTTGTCGTCGGGTCATCCTGCAGACAGATCACCGCCCGGGCTAACTTATAAGTTGGCCTCTCTGACCATCATTTTTCTTTTCTTGGGTGACCGTACATTAGTAATGTTGCAGGGGAATGTTATGGTCTAAGCACAGCACAGTGAAGTACAGTAATTCAATCGACGGCTAAGTTACGTAAACCGTGCATCCGCGTGGCCAACCTACACTTTATGCGGCAGGGAATTTCCCGGGAGCAGCATGTACCCTAGCTGCTGCATGATGCCAATTATAGTTCCGCATTCTAACTCTTGAAAAGACACCGAGTCCTTCCATATAGCAGTCGACTTGGACCACGCATATCCTATGGGATCATATTGTGGAAGTGGTATATGGGCCTAAAGATTCAAGGGAATAAGCTTGCGTCAGCATGATCGACCGCAAGTACATTTCGCCGAACCACGACATTTTCGATTGACTAATGATTAACTGAAATCACTAATTTGTCGGACTGTTTCCATGACATTATGAACGATTGTATTAACCTCACTTTTCACGAGACGTGCCACACCGATATTTTTATTAGAGATCGCAATCTTCCATCCATCATTCATTGTCCAACTGTCTTAAGTATATTAATGATGGAATTTGTACATTGTACGCGATAGTCAACACAATGCACGGACCGACACATAGTATCTAACGTGAAGCTATACCATCTGCACATATAGGCAGTCGTTCCCATATTAGAGGTTAAAGTTGGGTCCATGCAATAATCCATCCGGACTTGCTTGTTACCGCACTGTATCAGTTTGAGCCGCTCTGTATTCAAGACACCGAGGGATGCCGTTAGCATACATCAGTCAATCAGACTAGACAGGAAATCACTTTGCAATACATGGATAATAGTTTGGCGGGATATGATTAGCCGCGATGTTTTCATTTGCATTTTGACAGGCTTTCCTAAACCATACATGCATGCTATAACCTTGTTGTGGAATTTGTGTTCACCACGGTGAGGTACCCGTAAAGTCTTTTCGAATTCGTGTCCACTTCACTGACCTGTGAATGTCATCTATTTCAGTTACTCGCCGTCTTTTCTACCACTTCTTGTGTTTCTGACAGTAAGGAATTGAGAGAGCAGTTTGGGTGAACTTTCGTAAGTTATTTTGTGCAGTAAGCTCTCTGATTCTTACCGTATATAAATATCTCGTTTGCATTTTAAAGCTGTGCTAGCTAGTTTCAGTTTCACGGGGCTCACAGCCGCCGGTAAAACCAATCAGGGATTTATATGTCGATTCAAACAACGCGTGGAGAAGAAGTCATGATTGCAGCCTCCAGCAGTCCAGCTGGAGTTCAAACTTTTTGAGTTCCTTCAAGTGAACCCACCTTAGGCTTTGAATACAGTTACGTTTTTAGAAGGCTATACAATTCAACCACTGTCTGTGTACCGGTATCACAACGTGTCGGCCTACGTCAAACACCTCACACACTTTGTTCAAATCTGTTTCAGTGTTTACCCAAGCGCAGCTAGAGTTGGTCACAGAAATGAGCCTATTGATAACTTATTTCCGAGCAAAGCACTAGTTTATTGTCCCGCCTATTTGGAGTATGTGTCACTAATCGAAGTTTGTACACGATCTGTTAACAACATAAATTGTACCTTGCCATCCGCATTGCTTGTCGATAGCTTTACGGCAAGATTTTTTTTTTATATTATATGTATCGGCACGCGGTATGATGCGGAACTTGTAATATCCTCATTTTCACACTCAGAATCGCGAATGACAGGCCGAAAACAAGGGTAAAACTTGATAACTAAAAACAGGATCTTGTTGATAGTTGCAATGAAATGATCTGTTTTACTACGATCAGGATACGCATTGTCATTTTTCGTATTCCTAATATTTGTAAAAGCAAAACAAGTTGCTCCGGCCACTCGTGACCGACGGTATATATTGGATCAAATAATTGCTGGCCATTGATGGATGAAGCTTACTTATTATATACCCACGGTATATCGGAATTTTAATTTGGAGATTAAGCTCAGACTTCGCGAGCTGGGTATAGTTGTTTCATCTTTTCATCAGGTTACATGCATGTTGTTAACTTTTACCAGAATCATGTTTTGCCGATTGGAACGAGTACTGTGAGCAAGTGTGACGTAATTGATGTTAAGGTATACCGTAATTATAGTTTGTGAATTGATCATCCATTTGGTATCCGACACAATGGGTAATACTACGAATAAATATACCACATTTGATCGGATTCTTACGAAATGTAACGTCGGGGATTTGTTGGAAATAAAGTACCCGGACTCCACGTTCAATCATTGGGCAGTTTATATCGGTACCGGGTACGTCATACACGTGCGTCATCCGTGGACGAAGAAAGAACACCTTAGCGTTGTGGCGGGAAATAAACTAGTTCGGATTAACAACGACAAACATTTAGTTATGAATTATCCTCCTCTGGAACCGAACGAAATCGTATCGACCGCTGAAGATCAGATCGGAATCGACTGGTACAACGTCCAATTTTACGGTTGCGAAATGTTCGCTATCCGTTGTCGATACGGTATTAAAGTAAACCTCGCTGATTATTATAATAATTTTGACACCGAGTTTGACGTAAGCAGTAAAGTGACGTCACTTGTAAACCCAGTGGTTATGTACGGCCACCAACAGCATGAAAACTACTAGTGTACGTAACCTCCATGGTTAGGGAAAGTGTTGGAATAGACGAAGCCTTTAGCCTTACAATTTCTCTGTTATGTCATCATTTGAAAGGGATAGTGACGTGCACGTTTCCATAGGGATGTGATGATCATGGAGTGGTCCTAAGACTCAGGCGGTTGGCATCTGAAGGAGCATAGAGCCAGCTTTTAAATAAAATATTCATTTGCTTACAATTACGGTTGCTTACGTTTACGGGAGGTGGGAGAGGGTGCTGTTATATTTGTAGGGACACGGTATTGTTCCAAGCTCATCTTTTGGGTTGTGGTATGATGGCGGGGGTGGGGGGATTGGTATGGATTTCGAAAATCAAACGATTTAAGTTATAATAGTCTCAGGCACTGTTCTGACACTTTCATTAAATTAAAATGATCTCAGATCTTCCTGCCATAAATGTGACGTTAGACCGGAACACATTATGAAGTTCATCCGTCCTCTGTATACAGTTTAAGTAAAGTTACTGTTTAAGTTAAATGTATGATAGTAATGATCTGAGTTAAATTATTCTTCTTACCGTTAAAAAAAAAAATCAGCTTTCAGTGATCTGGTTTGTTCATAGTATGATTATAGCCGAAACTTCTTGCCTCATAGGAAATAGAATATATACCACGTGACATTATACACCCGTCACAGCATGTCAAATCTAATATCGACTCTTTATTGTGAAACTATATATGTGTATACACTGTCACTGTATATATAGAGAGCATACATGTAGAGTCTTTACGTTATTTTGCATATCTATATTTATAAGGATAACTTATACCCACTGTGTGCTTTTCAAATGATACTTGTTTGGAAGAACCAACCAGCTATAGCAAATGACTCAAATCTCAATGTAGGTCATCAGCATGTTTTATTATAAGGTGTGATCTTCATGTAACTGACGATACCATGTCCTATATAGCCTATTCAAACAATGCTAGGCGACGGCCGGGTGTGTGCATACAATTTATGCACAAACTAAGCAACCAAAATATGGTGAGAGAGACCAATTGCTATCGGAAAAAAGACATAGATTACCTTCTAATGATGTCGAATTCATTGAGCATTACCGTATATAATATACGCCTATAGGTTACTGCGGTGTTTGTTTGGTTTTCATTTCTTTTCAGTGAAAAAAGACATAAAAGTAGTCAGTTTTATGGCAAAGACGTCCGAGGCTATTGTCTATTATTACGTATTACATTGTCTTCAACATACGAACGACAAAATATAGCAATCTTTTTTGACAACACACAAACAAGAACCTTCCGTGTCTCTGCCCTCACACCCCCCCCCCCTGTTTTTGGCTTCGGTTTTCTGTAGCAGTTTGGCGGATTTTTATAATTGCGTGACGTATCAGAGCAGGATAATGCAGTAGGACCATAACAGTCGCACATAACACAATACTTATGCCTCACAGGTTTGCATGTTATGTTTATATGTCATATACCCTTGGCATAGGCCTATATTAATTTTCAGCTCAATGTTATCGCCTGCGGTATGTTTTGCTTTCATATGTCGAAGTTACAGTATCCTGGAAAGGCATTAAAGAAATGGATGTCTTTGATGTAATACACATGCATTGAAACTAAATTGATATAAGCGAGTTTAAAGTTGGATTGAAGCTTATAAAGGTCGCAATCAGATATGGAGTCGAAAGATATGTTATTGAAATTTGACTTGTCTGCTGCAGGTCATCATAGCAAAATGTGTTTTAAGAATAAAAGATAGTGTCGTCATGGTAACGAAGGTGTCATTTCCTTCTGTTTGAATAAAAATTACCCAAATGTGACTTGCCATGATGATATTAAATACATCTGCAATGTCATCAACATATATTTGCACCGTAATTCCCGGCTAAAGCTTTCCTTAATTATATACTTGAAGATTGAAATAACTTCACAAAATAATATGTGGCATTATACGAGCAAGAGATATTTACTTATTCGGAAAAATATTGAGGACAGACAAACAAGCTTTCATCTGGAATCATATAACTGTTATAGGCTGCTGTAGAGTAATTCTATATACGACACCTTTTAAAACTATACGGATGTAACACATGGCTATGTGTGATGTAAGAGGATTTGAAACTCATTTGTTCACCCACTAAAGACCGTACTGCACCGGCCAAAAAACAACATGGATCGTCACACTCATGTGATACGAGTCCTGATACAACACGGGAGAACAGTTGAATGTTTGTTTTTCAGGCTGATTCATGGTCACCCAAGTTCTTGCAAAGTATATAACACTGGATATGAAAGTCAACAGTTATTACCCTGTCGGTATGAGAAAGCATCTATAGTTTAAAACTTCCCTATACATTTCCCCCTCCCTCGCCCACCTACTTAAAGATCCCTCCGCCTGAACGACTGCATGACCTCTCCTGTATAGATTACGCACGGAGTTAATTTTGATATAATGTCCGTGTTGACCGTTCAAAAGCACTGATGCCAGCCTAGTGTGTACTTCTATATCACTTTTAAATCTTGAGAAATTAACCTTTAAACCGACCCCTATTCCAACTACACACAAGAGAGAATAACCATGCGTGTAGACATTTTGTTTAGACCTAATTTAATGACTTTCGTTGCCTCAGAATGCATCATTTTGACGTATAAATTTTTGATACTTTTATGGGAGGAGACCCCGGCCCACATCCCCTACACGGGAGTCGGTTTCAGCAACCCCAGGGCCACACCCCCTCCTCAGGGTAGGATCCAGGATTTAAAAAAGCAGGGGTGTGGCCCTATGGCTGTTAAATGTGGCTCCCATGTAGGGGTTTGGGGGGTCCTACCTAGACAAAGATACTTTAGCCGGGAAATGGTGCATTCAGAGACATATTCAGGCTATTAACTAGATCTATAATTTGGTCTTCGCGCAACGTTGTGCCAGCTTTTGTTTGTGGTGGTTGAAAAGGGGGGGGGGGCAGGTATAACTCACACCCGCCTGTCCTATGAAATCTGGAACCACTCAACACACCTTACCCTATTTTGTTACTATAAAGTGTATTAAATATTATATACTCGACGAAAAACATGTTAAAATTAGTATACGGTAGGCTATACCAAATTGTTAGATCACGGGAGTTCTGGGAAGTATCAAGAGTTAGGGATATATTGGGGAAGTTCCCCTTACACCTGTTCAGGATAATGTTAAGATTTCCAAGAAACTAGTCGTTGTGCACTTTGTGATGCTTATGGTATGCACCTTACCGCTGCCAAATAGCATCCGGGTACGGTCCTTAAAAGGGGAAAAAAGTGGGGGGGGGGGGCTGGCTTTGCTTCCAAGTTAGTATGCCGTGTACAACTTACATGAAATATATTTGCCAGTGTGCATCCATGACAACACACCTGTTTGCTTCAAGTTCACTTCTAGACTAAATGCCCTGACAACTTCAAATACTGTTATCTCCAAAACACTATGGAGGAACTTAATGCAACTTCCCACCATGGTACTTAGATTTAATTTGTTATTTCACAGGTTAAGATAATATTCTGGCTAGTGGCTTACTATATTACACATATTGTGTGGGCCAGTAGGATGTCCAATCATATCCTGAGCTGTTTTTAATCTTTATTTTTTATCTTTAATATTTATCTTTAACATCTGTTTGGATCTATTTCCTATCCCCAAACCAATCAAGGGACAAGCTGTGACGCCACCACATTGGATGACAGGACTAAGTAGGCTGATTTCTAAATACGAGACGACGAAATTCTTAGACGACAATTATACATATAAAGCAAACAGAAGAAGATATCAAAGTTAGACTGGGTACACTACTTTTATTTAATATCACAAAAGCTTTGGAACAACTGAAGGAAAATTCATATACAGAAATACTAAAGAGTTGCAAAATATAAGAAATGTGTTCACCCATGAACATTTGCCCCAATTTCTTCAGAAAGATAAATAAATTGATTCTAAGAACCGATATTTCTACGAAACCTTTATCAATAAAGTTGCTGTTTTGTTTGAAGTTTTTGTTGTTTTAATGTATTGTTTTTTTTACTTCATTGTATTGTTTTTGTGTGTATTGTTTCTTTGTGTGTATTATTTCTTTGTGTGTATTATTTCTTTGTGTGACCTTCATTCATTTCACTAAGAAAGAGAAAACTCTTTTCCATGGAAAGAGGGGGCACCCTGCACCCAATATTGATACAAGCTATACCATGCAGATTCATCCTTTATTGAAAAGTAAAATTTTGCCCTCACAGAAACAGACAAACATTTTGCGAGGAATTCTATCTCTACCAACACCATAGATCTAAACATCAAAAACGAAAAAAGAAAATGTATTTACAGAATGATCTCAAACTTTTGGAGTGCAATGCTACACAACTTTCAAAATTACTTGGCTATGTAAGCTTAGAAAGATGTCCGAGAAAAATCGACAACAAGAATAACAACTGATAAGGCAATTTTCACTACACTTGACACAACATTTTAAGGAAATGATGGTGAATGAGGTCTATGTGAACTGTCCGACATAAGATGTTAATTGAGGCTTTTCAGTGGAATAGTTGTTAACTAATGCTGTTATTACGACTCCTGTCGCCTATGATGACTGAAAACTCTTATTTGTATATGGATAGTGTGGTATGGAAAATAATAATTCAACATCAATATGATTCTTGAACATTGCCTTAGGAATGATATTAATATTCAAACTTGGTTTGGATGGTTTAGCATCATTTGAAGTTAACTGTTTCCGCTTTGATTCTTAATTAGCTATATTTTATGCTGACCATTTTTTTTCACTCAATTTTTTTAAGATAACTGACTAGTTCACATAGTGAAACTTGCTGGAAAATTCGATCAACAATGACTTTTCAAAGTGGAGCCTCCCTGGAAACTAAAGTTTCCAGACAAAATTTGGCTTTTTGTTAGGTATTATATACTCTTATTCTCACTAAGTGGCTGGATGCTTTACAGTATCATTAACTGCATCTAGGATGGTTACATAAATGCTAATTAATGACTCCATCGATTCAGGTTGATCCTAGAATGTTTTATTTAAAAAAAAAAGAATTAAAAAAAGAATTCTTTAAACCTTAAAAGTACACAGAAATGGTCTACTTCCTTCCAATTCCAGCTACCTGAAATGTACAATACTGACTGAACTATCAATGTCCCTTTACCTATATAACTTGGCATCTTGCTTAAGTACAGCGATTTTATGAATTAGCTCTTCCTCTTGACAATCCTCTACATGTCAACCGACAAGGCCGGCTAATCCATGCACTACAATAATACTAATCATCAAAGTCATTGCATGGATTTTCACAATATTCAGTGAAAACACATATTTCCAACTCGAACAAGATCTCATCTGCACAAACAGCCTTCCTCTGATTTTCTGCTACAGAGTGACAAACCCGAATCCCTCTCCCCCCTTCGGATGGACTGATGGGGCACAGTGTCTTCTATGTGTTATGACTATAACTTAAGGATAATCACAAAAAGTTACGGTGACTGAAGGATTTGAATTTGTCCTTTGACCTTACAGATCTCTTGTAAGAGGTCCTTCAGATAGTGAATTTCTTGTTCAAGGGAGCTGACTTTGCCTTGAAGTTCCCCATTGGCCTTCTCTAGGACTTCCATCTCAGAGGACAGACAATCACTTTCCTTCTTCTTCTTCTGCCTGTACCTCGTCGCTGCTTCCTTGTTTTGGCCTTTCTTCCTCTCTCTCCTCTCCTTCGTTACCCCTTTTGACTTTGACTTGCCTCTGCCGACTTTCGACGCTGATTTTTCTTTTCTTTGAAGGTCACTCTGCATCTGGCTTGCAGTCTCCTCTAACATTTTGAGGTCTCCTTCTGCTGGCAAGGGCAGATCTATGGGAAGCGAGTCTGCAAGTTGCAAGAAAACGTCGGCGTCTTTGCATGTGTTGAGAAGTAACTCTAGACTTACAGGGTCTTCTGTACCGAGATCGGTTTCCCGAAGTGATTCGCCTTCCGAGGTCTCGCTTCCCATTGAATATGGGCTGGATGGCATGGTGGAGACAATGCTGTTAATTCCAGAACCCCCACTCCCGACAGAACTCCCCGGAGAAGACGCCACGAATGGCTCTCCGTCGAGGCAAGTCTTCGGGAGGAAGAAATCTGACATGTTGGATTCATCTGCCTCAAAGGGATTTAGAAGTTCATTGGCAGGTGACATTCTGTCCATTTCAAGTTCATTCATTTGGTTTGCAGAATTACCTGCGAAAACATCCAGCCAATTACTGACATCTACTTTCTCTGACATCCAGTCAGGGAGTGGGTCATTCTGATCACCTGAAAGACACAAACAAAAACAGAATATTGTTATTGTATTTAATTCAGACCATACTGCAACTCTGTTGAATCACGATGCTGAGATTGAAATAACTGTTCCAAAGGTACCCATCACATTTCAATTCCACATAAGCCCCTCCCCTCCTCCCCCACAACATCTGCCACATTGTCAAATAATTTAAAACAGGATGTGAAGTAGACACAGAGTGACACATTAAGCCCCAAACACAGAACTTAGTTCGCAACCAAACTGTGAAACACCAGGATAGACAACACTTTCATGTCCCCCCCTCCCTCACCCCCCCCAACCAAAAGACCACTAGGGTGGTTCCTTGCAGTTAGTTCTTGTCTATGATGAGAAACATAACCTCAGTAACAAACTTAAAACACAAACCTGCAGTGATGTATGAGGATTTTTGGTCCTGCTTGCAGGCGACCAGGGCATCCATAAGCTGGATGGTAGTATCCAGGGAGGCTCCATCCTGGAATTCATTCTTAGGGAGGTCATTAGACCAAAGTGAGAGGTCGTCCCCTACGAGGGACGACGGAAATGTGATGGTCTCCATTGAAGTCATCATGTTGCTGTTGTAACTCATCTAAAGACTCTTCAAATAAATCAACTGGTTTCGATGATCGTTCCACGAAATCATATGCTGCTAAGGCAAGCCGAGTGTATTGGGATTTGTAGGTCCTGAAGGAATAAAAAGTAGTAACATTTCAACATACTGTAAGTTTATATTATGTTTCGCAAAATGCAACTCAATGGACCAATAACCATCGTCGTTTCAACTAACATCCATGGCTAATTCTGGTAAGAATGTGGTGCAACAACTGAAATGCCATCACAGAACATCCATCAGCTCACACAGGACAAACATATGTTTCCCTACTTTGCATGTTGATACAAATGTGGATATGAGCAAAACATACATTGGTATGGTAATCATGACAGTAACTAGGTTTGCACATTTTGAAGTCAAGTACCTGCAACTCCAGGAGTTTCACATCTCAATTATTTGGGTACATACATTTTCAATCATAAAGTATGTACCTGCTGATGTGATGAGGCTTGTGACATAGTTACCCAATAGTAGGGTATTCCTTTGCATTCACATGACATGGGTATCATTTCATAAAGAGTGTCAAACTATGAAGTTTTGAAGGGCATTTGATGTCCATCTATGCATGATTTTTTGCAGGAATCTTGTTTTCTAGACTATAGGATTAGGATAGATTGCATTTTTCTAAGGTGCTAATGCCTAGGCTATATTATTGCATTTGTGATGCAATTTAACATTGTGTGAATTGTTTTACTATCCTGGATGCACTAATTTTGATGAAACTAGGCCTAAGTCTAGAACTGTTGTCCCACTCGTGACATGTCCCAGCCTTTCCCTTATTCATTAATTCCTAGGTTTTGTATGCCACGTCGTGCCCAATACAATATGCTGTTGAATAGTACGTGTATCCGTCAAAGTTCCATAACAGATCACACTTCCCAAAACTTGAGAAAATCAGGGATTTTTTTTTTCGAATATGCCTAGACCAAACACTCGTTCACATTCGTAACAAAGGAAGAAATAACTTGTGATTAATAAAATGAGTAATTTTGTCAAACAATCCAACTATTTATTAGTAAATTGTAATCCAATTTCGAACATATGTTTCGAAAACCGTGACCTATATAGCCTAACGAACTAATATTTAACATTAGGCGTATTGCGTCGTTAGTCATACGCTAACAACCTCACTTCCTCAATGAAGTTTAGGATAAAATTATTCCCCCAAAATACTTACGCCATGGTTAATATGTTGCCGGGCACAATCCGCGTTGGAATTGCACAGAGTTGGGTTGCCGTTTTGCTACTAAAGCGCCATGATTAGCGTTAAATCAGGTTTTCCTTCGGTGCGGTGAGTTTCTCTTCTTTTCAGCATGATTATGTAAAAGGCAATGTTAAAAGTGTGCGGTAGTACAATATATGTATAATTGTCAGTACTAGACTATTATCTATGTTTATAGTGTGTTATGTACACAAACACACGTACGTATGCACTTTTCGCGCGACTGAGGTAGGGATCACCGGCGGATTACTATTGCACAACGAACGATCTGTTTCTCTCGCGATGAAATCTCATTCAAAAAATCTCCAAACGTAGAACCTTCCAAAATTTTTTATGATACTCTTTGTTTCTAGGGGGAAATGAACCGAAATTAGTTCTCTTGGTACCGCCCCTTGGAGAAGTATAACTTTGTTTTTACGCGGAGAAACATTAACAGATGAATAATTCGGCTCTTTGTACATCGCATTTAGGTATTGCATCAGCCACGAAGTTAAACGTCATTAATTGGATGCGCTTTGATTGGTCATCTGTTCTATTGTTAGATTCTTGCGTATTGAAAGGGACTTTGAAGAATACCACATCCTCGGTTCATAACGAAACAAACTTCCCCACATCGAAAATACAAGTTCATGGAGTTCAACAGTAGTTTTATAATACAACGTGCAAGCCGGATACCATTATCTCTATCGGATGGAGATTTATACACTTTGTCGAAAAAGGAGGGGCCTGATACCTGCAGAATGAGGGGAAGGGAAAGGGGGAGCAATAATTGGGCACAGAAAACATTGGATAATTAGGAGTGGAACAGATTATCTGGTGAGCCAGTCTGTCCTCTCTGCTAAGGAAACTGAAAAGTGCCATACATAAAAGTTCTGGACTTGTCATTAACATATTAATAGCTTTCAAATGGAAGTGATATGGGGGGAATTTTTATCACGAGAGTCTGCATCACATAACGAAATGATGATGGTTGAGTATTATTTCAATCCTTATATTTTTTATGCCAAAGAGTGAAAGTCAAGATGGGGGGAAAAGGGGTAAAAATAGGAGAGAAAAACAAAGACAGAGAAATCAATACAAAAACCATTTTTTCCGTTTGTTTTTGTGTTCAATGTTGAAGACTAATTGGAATATTTCG